>BOPP01000066.1:1940008-2024373 GCA_017312745.1 Gryllus bimaculatus | reverse complement strand
GGTATCTTATATTCATTGATCTATAAGAGATGCTTGAAAACGTACCAGATGACAAAATTCAATTTTACATTTATTCAATATTTATTAAAATTGCCAATAAAAATAGTACAATAGTGAAATCGCGAATTGGCTTCTTAGAAGAGGAAGCGAAGAACTTGTATCCGGGCACCAGGAATTTTGGTTGACTGCCGAGCTTCTAGTACAAGGAGAGCCGGAGTTCATTTATAGGGATTGTAAGAGATGCTAAAATGTAAAGAAATAGCAAAATTCAATTTTATTTTATACACGATATCATACAGGAAAAATTCCCTTGTAAAACAGGGAAAATATAAATTTGAAATATTGTAGTGTTTTGTGAGTGAGCCGATGATGTCCTTAGTAAAAAGAGATCAAAAGAGCAACGGATCCGCACTCTGTCTGGTCTACCAGCCAAAGCATCCCCCCGGTCTCGTTCTGGAATCTTTCTCCCCTTTATCTCGCCTCCCTCCACTCCCTCTCCTTTTCCCTCCCCCACACGGACGCTCAACATTCGTTTTCTCCGTTCTGAATCATCCGCTCTGATTTCCAGAGTCTCACAAATACTGTGACTCATGGATACTCACAGCGACCACAGACACAGAGCTTCATATAAACAAATATATTTATTAACCAAAGGAAAACAAAACAAATATATTACAATTAATAATCTACTTAAACCCTAGCGCTTGATAGACCTTACTATCCCCTGATCGCGGGAGCGATCCAAACCCGATTGAAGATGGTTTTGATTTTTGGCATTCGCCACTTCGACTTTTTGAAGCGCGCACAAAGCCTAGCTTCCGTGACCGGATCTCAGCTGGGAACAAAGTCCCGTCAGCCGCCCAGTCACCCAAGGACCTAAAGTCCGCAGGCTTTCGTCAAACTAGTGACTCGAGCCTCGCGAGCCTGGCTCCGCATATGCACCGTCGTGGCGCCAAGTTTTGGCACACGCACGAAGGTTTCTCCCGGCTGTTCTCCCAAAACCCACCACTGGCTCTGTACACTCTGTTATATAGGCGAGGCTCACGTGACCTACTACGTCACGCCACCCTCGCTTGTTATAACAGTGAAAAAGCTTCTATAGCCGGAAACTCCCAAAGCCTGTGTCTCCCGTTTCTTCGTCTTCCCTTTACGGAAAAACCCTTCTTCCTGTGGCAAGGCTAATCCTCTGCCAAGCGTCCCCAAATAGATGCCACGAGGCACGCTGTCTAATACGTTACAATACATGTTAGCAGTTATAATGATCCCAGAAGGCATTAAATCTACCAGCAATACCCCCTATCGATCCCACAACAAAGTTGTCAGGCCTTTACTGGAAGACTGTGATTGTCTATGTAGCGGCGAAAAAAAAACAATTCGTTGCCATTGGTGGTTTGCCGTGAACATTCGCGGCACACATCTTGCGCACACCTTCCAAAATTCCAACTTTTCCGTCGAAATCCTATGAATGGCACTTTTAGAAACCTCGGAAACCAAAACGCAGAGATCATCTAAAGGAATTCGCCAATCTTCACTCATGTTTTGCTCAACCTTTCCAACAGTATGGTTCGCCGTTGTGTCTGGTCTGTCGTTTATTTCTTCGTTGTGAACTTCAGTACTTGCTGCAAACACCCTACACCACTTGCAGATGGTTTTGATATCCATGCACGACTCACCGTACACGTCTTTCAACTGGCGATGAATTTCAATTGGTTTCACTCCTGCGTTCAAAACCCGAATAACTGCGCGAACTTCACATTTGGCGGTAGCACCAAACGGGACCTCCATTACAATAGGCTGCCAAGAAAAGACTGTGTGTCCCAGCGAAGTGCGTGTAGTAATGTTTAGGTATGGGGGAAGCAATAAACACAGCAATGTTGCCTGCATCTGCACGAATAGTTTCCCAGCAACCGCAGCACTTTGCAGACCTTACTTTTGAGGTTACCCCGATATAAACCATAGTGTTTAAGAATATTATTATTAATTTAATTGGTTCCACTTTGAATAAAATACTATAATTTTCTTTAATTTTCTATTATAGTATTATACTATTAGATCAAAAACATTTATCTCACGTAATGCTACTTCCCTCACGCAAATGTAGAAAGTTCCAGTTCTGCCACGCCGCTACTGGCATCTGGCGGAATACATTAGGAACCAATCTGCTCTGAGCGACAGACGAAAAATATTGATCGTTGTTCGCCTACCAACATATTATTTAAATTATTTATTTGCAGGTAGTCTATTGAATGGTTCACGAGCTTCTCGTGGTATCGTTCTGGGTTATATTCTCGGTCCAGGCAAAAATAGTCGTAGCCTTCCTATACAACCGTTTCGGTTTCTGTAGCTGTGGAACGAGGAAACGCTCAGGCAGGCGGAGTTAGCTAGTTACGGTGAATGGAATGCATCGTGTTCGAAAATCTTACCCCTCAAACGTGGCAAATAAACTAGATCACTGTGAGCTAGCCGGTAAAGTCGGGCAATCGTCTCAAAAATGGCAAATATATTTATTTTACTTATTTGGGTTGTATTAATCGTAATTAAACTTAGCAGGAATACTGCGACAATCCTGAAAAAGAACATGTAAAAATTGTGGGACCTGGCCCCTGACCATCCAGCGAGAGATCTTCGCTCTCTCCCGTTATCATGCACTACTCTTACTAGAATTATGACCACACCAATTAACACGGGCGAAAACATTAAATGATCAATTAATCTAACAATAATAAATGAAAAGTGTCGAGCGGTCGATTACGGCTCGAAATCGACAAGTTCACTGTCGTACCTCGGGTATAAAGCGGGGTACTCATTAAAATTACAGGAGTTGCTCAGCTCAAAATCAGGTAACCAACCAAAATTCAATTCTACATGGACATACAGCGCGCCAGGAAAATCTCTGCGGTGGCACCTTTTTGGTGAGAGTGCAATCAGTCAGATTCAGTCAAATGATGGCTGCAACCAGTTACATAATGATACTCATTACAATTTCATTATGACACAGGTTCTTGACCAATCGTAAAGAAATTTACAAACCAAGTATCGACTCTTAATTAATCATTGATAATCATTCTTCTCGTAGTAAATGTTCGATTGTGTACATTAAAATTGCTTTTAATCTTATATTATGGTTTCAGTTTTAATTTCTTTCATTATTACTAATTTTTACGTGTAGTATTATTTAAAATATGGTGGATCGTGATTTCGCTTTGATCCTACTTGACTAGCGCAGTGGTAAACAAAAACCTCCCGAGAGACGGTAGAGTTAGGGTGCTGTCTGCTAGGTGGCCTTGTCAGAATCCTGTATGTCAACTGTCACGAATCGATTCAATATAATATTTTTAATTCTAATAAAGGAGTATCTAAACATTTAATACTCTTACATTTAAAAATAAATTAAATATGGTCAAGAAAGTAAAGTCAATGCAGAATCACATTCCAGCTTATCTCTATTTTTCCCTATCACACTTGGCCATCATATACTGGTACACAGGAATATATCCTCTGGCTAAAATGTTCGGTTTCACGGGGCCAACACAAAGGAGATGTGTCATTATTGTGTTATGCCTAACGTACCAAGAAGCATGAATCCATTGCACGGATGATAGTCGAACTGCTACTTACCTACATTAGATCTGAGATACGACGTTAAAATACCGCATAATTCTTATGACCGTGTACAATCAGCGCAACGATAATGTGCTCAGGAAGTCGCCACAAAACAAAAACCTGAAAGACACGTACGTATCCGATGGGTTCAGTGAAGATTCTCCACGCTACAAAGCAATTCCTTGCGGTTGGCTGACCTAGATATCACTACTGTATCTAAAGCAACTGGATTTCTGGCGATATTAGGCTTAAAAAACTTAAAGAAATACATGTTTAATAAAAAAAAGGTAATAAATGTTATTTTGTTATTTTCATTAACAAATGAGTTGTATTCATCATCGTGAAGAAGAAATTTGGTATTACAATATGCATCGAAATACAAACAGCAAATCTCGGATTCGCTAAACCGCAATTCTGAAAGTCGTGTGGTTGGAGATAAGGATTATCGAAATTTCAGAAAGTCAAAAAGAATGAGCGTCAAAAGATCGAGAAGTTAGAGGGTAGGATGTTCGGATATGAGGGTTGGTGACTCAGAGAGTCGGCTATTCTTAGCATTGAATGGTCAACGAGCAGAAGAGTTAGAGGGTTGGAGTGTCAACGAAGATACTCGTTTAGAGAGTCGGAGAATTGGAGAGTCGCAAGTTAGAAAGTTCTGAGAATAGAAATATCTCAAAGACAAATGTCAGCTGTTCCGAAGTTAGGGCAGTCAGAGAGCGTCTAGTGGGAGGGTGAGATCATTTTAATGTCCGATTTACCCGCTTACCTAAATGCTACTCCGAAACCAATCCATCACGAACACCAGTTACTCTGCCATTCTTCAACGTAGCCTGTGCAAAAATCGCCTCTGAAGATTGAGAGGAACCAAGCGACACCGGCCACACCAGCCACCGTTTGAAATCCCATCAGCGGCCAATGCGTGGGCGAGACAGCGTGAGCGCAAAGGCAAAATGCCGGTGGTTAGCGAGATGGAACGCTTCGTTAACCACCGCTGGTTGCTGACGTCGGTAAAAAAAAACTACGCTGTCTATTGGACACACGCCAGTACACAGAGAGAAAACGAAATCATTCTGAAAGGATTTGTAATTTAATTTCTACATGTGTCGTTTTGTACAGTACATGAATCTGTACGTTGAATTCTGTCACACGTTTAAAGAAATAGTTTCTCTTCTTTGTCTAATTGTACCGAAACTCAACACAATAGGTATTAGGAAATTACATTATATTAAATATACAATTCAACATTATATATTGTTTTTAGAAGTGATTTCGTTTGTAGGAAATAAGTTAAAAATAGAAATGCTATTAACTCTATATTTATCTAAATTGAACTTTACAAATTCTTTTAAATATTACTCGTGAAAATGGAGGGCCATGGGGCATGTTTTTTTCTTGAAGTACATTCCAATGAAAATACGTGTAAATGTAACGATATATTTGAACTGGAAACGTTGGAAACAGAGTGAGGTTAAACTTGATCACCATGTTTATTTTATTTTCTTCTTCACAATCTAGGAAGTGAGGCGCCTAAACCTTGCGAAAACAGTGTAGTTAAAATTTTCAATATTTGTTCTCGTTTACTGAGTTAAAAAATCAATAGAAACTGAGAAACAACAAATAAAAAAATCAGAACAAATAAATTCTCATGAATGTCTTTAAATACACATCATACTTAACGAAAGTAAATACAGTAGACAAATAAATGCTCTTAAATCTATTTAAATACACATCATACTTTACGCAAGAACACTTTACATTTTATTGTGAAAAATAAGAAACCTTCTCCTCACAAGCTGAGTCTTGTAATAAACCGCCACTTCGTCGCCCGCCACAGCGCAACCGAGTCACCCGCTGGTCATCAGCCTATCGATCACATCCTTTAGAGCTTGTTAGCGCTTCGCTTTACGCAGGCCGGAGCACTGATGGTAATCTCAAACGAGAGTTCCAATTACCCAGATATTCTATTGTTGTTAGAAGCTGCTTCGATCTTCTTCCGATAGAATGCGCCCCGACGGAAGACGGGGGGGAAAAAGTAAAGAAAACTAAAGGAGGTAGAACGCAGCAGTACAAGTCCGCGGGACTTTGATTGGACGCGTATTTCTCCGGCAACGCTCTAACAACCTGAGCTATCGCGGAGGGGCATCTCGAAAACAAATTAGGCGCGCGGCGTGTCCTTATGCGCGTATCGACGCGGCTGAATCGCGCGAAGCGATAACGACGATTGGGGGAGGGGGAGGGAGAAGGAAAGGAGACTGCGGAAACGAGAAAGCAGGAGAGGGTAAACCGGGAGACGTGGCTCAGGGCATCAACTGATGTCACTGCTGTGCCTCTGACCGGGAGGGCCTTTATTCGAGTCCTGGCGGTGGCATGATTTTCCACATTAGCTTGTCAGCTAGGTTGAATTTAGTCCTGTTTCGAGGAGAATTCTAGTGGCCGGATGTTCTGATAGGTAGTTTTCTGGGGTTTCTCCGACCAATATCCTGAGAATGTCGGAGCCGTACCCTGACCAACGGGTCAAGGGCGCACACGATCTTTCCTTCCTCTTCCTTGACCTATCTCTGCCCCCTTACGTACACACATAATCTTGTATACACTACACTACCACAAATGCCCGGAGACCGGCCGGAAGCTTGGAGCTTGTCCCGGTTGGGGTGGTGCCCAGCGGTTGGGAAACACCTGGTTGGGGAAAACCTGGCTAGCCACGGTCGGCGCCAGATATTACAATTCATTAGGGGAAGATCATCGCCCATTTGCCCAGGATAACAAAATTCAGGCGCGTGTATTGATTGAATCGATTAGTTGATCGGCTTATGCATGGGATATTCGACACATGACGACCTCGCTATAGCGGAAACCTGGCATGAAGAACCGAACATTTCGTGGTAAGGTTGTGGCGCCTTCCACAACTCTGAATACAATACGTACGTGGGATCGTATGAGATTTAAACGAATTAACACATTTATGAAACGGACGAGTGGTACGTTTCTAATTTGCCATTTTTTTCTGTAGTGGTGCAGATCTCTAAATTGCTGAAAATTCATACGTTAAAAGGCATCGTATTTTCTGACATTACCTCGCACATTAAACA
Organism: Gryllus bimaculatus; assembly: GCA_017312745.1. Taxonomy (NCBI): domain Eukaryota; kingdom Metazoa; phylum Arthropoda; class Insecta; order Orthoptera; family Gryllidae; genus Gryllus; species Gryllus bimaculatus. Next base: position 2,017,684 of record BOPP01000066.1, on the reverse strand, counting down.
GTTTTCGCCGATTAAGTATTCTCGTGAAACAAATACTTGCCATGTTAAGAATTTATCCTGTTTTAATTAAAACTTTTCTCATACCACATTTAAGCCTTAACAAATCGCATTGCACTTGTAATGAACCGGCAATAGTCCTAAAATATCCAAATGAAGAGCGAAAATGTTTGAATAAAAAGAGCCACTTTTATATGCTTCCGTACCAGAATGTGCCAACACGATGACTTTGATATCCATTGTAAATCCTTGAAATCCAATGTGTATCCTTTGTGATATCCATTGTAAATCCAAGTATTTCGGTGGAGGGGTGATAACTTCATGTCAGATCGCCCTCAAAAATATTTTCGAAATGATATTTTGTATTGTTAGCTTTAAATTAAATGTATAAGTATTCATAGTGTGAATTCTTTTGGAATGTTATGCGTCAAATATATGGTAATTGTTTTGAATACATCGAGTAAAATAATTAATACAATCTATTTTGGGGTAAGGTTGCTTGGGGATGGAGATCCACCAGTTCTTTTGAATAGAAAACGAATTTTATTCAAAACAAAATCCAATTGCATTCGTTATTTGCTCAATAGCGGCCTTACGGCATTAATAACTATTTGAGCCAAGGACAGCAAGCGAGGGGATGGTCTCCGGTATTCACAGTCAATTCGCACCCCACCGGCAATTGCGGACAAGGAGTTCGAGAACCAGCGAGATCGAAACGCGACGCGGACGAGTCGACGGACACGACGCGTCGACGGACTGATACTTCTGGTTGGCGGGGCCGGGGCGGGCGGAGAGGGGATGGGGCGGGAGCGACGGAAAGAGCCGCCGGGCCCGCGGCTCATATCCGGTGCAGACTCGCAATTTCCGGCGCACAGCGCGCCCGCGGCGGCGGAGCCCTGCACTTTTCGCCGCGTCCGCAGCGCGCACCGCGCGGTCGGATTCTGCGTCTTGGCTTTGCTTATTACGCGCCACTGCAAATGGACTTTCTGAGGTCAAAGCCTTGCGTTTGAAATGACGTCAGTCTTATTTTCATGGCTGCAGTGGACACTGCGTACTGACGAGTGTTAACATAATTGATAACATTACTATTATTTATAATAATATTACTCCCACTATTAATAATTATAATAGTAGTGATAATAATAATAATAATAATAATAATAGGAAGAAGAAGAAAAAGAAGAAGAAGAAAAGAAGAAGAAGGTGAGATACAAGGAAAAAAAGTTCTGAATTAATGAAAGAAGAAGAGTAGGTTGCTTGAAACATACACCAAAAATCTGAAAAGAAAAAATTTAAAGAATATTGAACATCTTATATGATATGCGCAACTGACAACAAAAGCGAAATAAATTAAAACAATGGACGAGAAATGCACCAGTTTTCGTTACAAAAATGAACAGACATTTGGCTATTCGTTAGATGCTACAGTTGCTAACATTTTGGCCGGCACACTGCGACCTCCTTCAGGGCCACAGTATTTTATTCCTAATTTATTTAATGTACTAAGGGTTAAAAACCAGAATGTCTGAAGTTGTATCCAGTCATTATTTTCCTTCAATAAATAAGCAGTTACATAAACAACGCGAAGAGTCAGCAAAGCAATTTTTGTCCAAGAACACGCGCTAAATATGTTTGCACATTATAAAAACAAAATATGAATTTAGAGTACAATATTAATCAATATTCAAGACAATTGAACTGACACGAACTAGACGAACTATTGTATAAAATAGCTAAAAAATAATGACTAAAAGTATTAATTATTCGACATCTGAATTTATGCCTGAAGTATTTTTTTTTTACTTTTATTTTCTTCTGTCCCTCAATTAACGCTATTTAGAAATGCTTCATATTATACTCTGTTGGTTGAATGTTTAAATGGTAGAAGGTGTTTTTGATAATTGAGCTTGGCGGATGGTATTGAAAGAGGTTTATCACTAATAAGTTCTGAAGCTATTTGACTGATTTTAGGTGCTATCCAAGGATCTCTGCCAGCCTAAGCTGCTATTTACGGGCTAAGTTTACATCGGACCTTCTTACTCCATCGAAATGATAAAATAATCATAGGCTAATGTAAAGATCGATAGTAAAGTCAGCAAATGGAATCAACTTTTCACCTTTGTTGCATTGAAAGAAGGGGCTTTAAAGTCTATACAAACAATAAAATCACAGAAATATGACATTGGCCCTTCTTGCACTACGCCACTCGCACATATCTATATATCTAACGTTCTGTTTATATTCGTGAACAAAATGATGATGTGAAACAATCACATGGTGAAAACCCACAATTTCTTCGCGGCGCGAATTTTACAATCTGGATACGCCGTAGTGAAGACCGCTCTAGCGCTCGTGTAGCCCAGAGGGAGTCGCAATCTCCCATTAGTTTCTTGCAGCCGCCGCATTAACTGCCGGAGCGCTGAACGCTCGTAAATCTCTCGTCAGTTGCAGGCGATAGAGGGCGCGTGGCTGTGGGCGCGAGCGATCACGTCTGCTTTGCGTTCGAATGTCACCTTATCGTTCCGCGAACCGTTCGTAATGCGAATGGGTTTACATTAATAGAAAGACCGGCGGGTGGACGAGCTGTAATCCCAAGAAGAATCATCTGGGAGGAAAATACACATTCCGGAAGTACTGTTTAGGAACTGTGTCAGAAATGGCACAATACTTTTTATCGTTACGGAAGAATCTGTACATTTAAAACACTAAGGGTTTTCGTTTTCAAAGAAATTTCAACTTTCTACTCAACCAAATTCGCAATTTTTACTTTATATGAAAGGTGGTTGGTCATAGATGTATTATCACTCGCTTGTCAGGTTTTATTATATAAACACTAAATCTTCATAACGTCTTAAAAATAATAAAATGACCAATAATCTGCCGTCATTTGTGATTACGACGTAGTTAAAACCAACTAAATTGTGTAGTTAGAATGCAGTTGCCTTGGTCATTTGGTGTTCGAGTTGCTATTGATTTATCAAAAGCAGTCGACGTTTCGTGGGGGTTCGTAGTAAGCCAAGCTATAGTAGAGAGATTTTGGAGTTTGACGTTTTTACTTCCTTACGGTTTAGCTACTAGCGTTGTTCAGAGACGGACATACGTTCTGCCGTCAATCGATTTTTCTTTATCCAGGGTTCGCAGAAAACATGAAGGCTGACTACGTATTAGAAGAAGTAATTTATATAATTCTAACATAAATAAATATTTAAATTAATTTTGCCAATATACAGGAAGGTAATAAACGAAAACTCAAGGCATTTTGCGGGGGAGGGGGGAGGAGGCCTGGCGTTTGTGCCCCCCCCCCTGGATTCGCCTCTACACGTGAGCAGTAGGCGAGGAAGTGAACTATGGCGCCATAGAATGGCACAGACGCTCGTACTGGTTAGTGTCCTTGTAACTACAGCCTTTCGAGTTTTGCCTATCCACCTCTCACCTGCATCTAATGATTCCTACATGATGCTTTTTTCATGTTTTTCCAATTTTTCGGATCTCTAAGAGTAGATTTGAAATATGACTTCAATATTATTAGAGGATAGTAAAATGTCCTTTATGAAAATTTTCATTGAAGATTTTGGAGTAGTTTTGAAGAAAATGTCGTTTGAGCTATCCGAAAATGCGCACTTTGAAGCTAATTTTTACACAAATTACGATTTTTCTAGGAAAGCCATCAGAAATTGTTTGAAGCAATTGTTCTCCCCAGCGCGATAAAAGGAATTCCCACAATGTAAATTTTAACGAAATGAGAGATATTTCAAAGAGATTAGTTGTGTTTAATTTTTTTTTAAAAATTGACAAAGAATACGTCGGTGGCAATGGTGTCTTGTTATTATGTCCATTTAGCACTATCCGTACATATAACGTGGGCCATTGTCGAGAAAATGGCGTTTAAGTGTTTATAAAAGTGCGGAAGTCCGAGATTTTCATACAAAACTTTTCAGTTTTCGAGAAACTTTATAAGACATCATTAGAAGCATTTGTTTGTACTAATACAATAATTAATATAAAATGCCAATAATATAAATATTATTGACGTGAGCGGGATTTCAAAATATTGCATTTGTATATTTCTTTAAAAAAACAAAAGAATATAGCAAAATGGCGTTTATTATGTTTAGCGTCATTATCTCTATTAAATTTTCAAGAACAAATTTGGAGCCGTTTTTGTGAAAATCTTGTGTGTCTAAATTTCATACAAGTTTACGCGGAAACTATTAATATTTTGAAAATTATGAATACGTCCCCATTTAAATATCTAATTTTGAAGAACAAATTTTATTAAGAGAAAAAATGAATAGATTCAATACAGGAGTTACAGGAAGACATCAAAACAAATTTGAATATTTGCAATTTTTGAAACTTAAGATATTTAAACAAAACTGAGATAAGCGTAATTTTTAAACTTTCTTTTCGATATCCAAAGACAAAGTTTAATTAAAAATTGCAGCCATTTAAAAAAAATTGAAAATGTGAAGCTTGATGTAAAGTACCGTCAAAAATGTAAACATCGATTTCAAAATCAAGGGACATCAGTCAGATCGATTGGAGAATATGAATTGTGGTGAAAGTCCTTATTACGGTTTAGACGCTAGCGTTGTTCTCAAAGAGACAGACATATACTAGTAGTTGTTTTCCTATCAACCTGTTTTTAAGTATCAGGCACCCACAAAGCGTAGATTCTGAGTGTAGATTATGTTTGTGGAAGCAAGTTGCTACATATAGGAGAAGGAATTATCCAGTATTTCGATATCAGAAACCTGTCATACGTATATCATTGCAAAAAAATTCGGTTTTCCCTCGCAGCACTACATAACTTTTTCCATACTACACATGTATTATGCAAGAATGTAACAAAATTTTTTGAAGCTTTAAATTTCTCGAAAATTGTTAGTCGATGAAAAAATGTTAACAACCAATTTTTAGGGGAATTTTGTTCTCTTCAAATCTTGTAAGAAGGTCATTCAACATAAAATTCTAATGAACCTGGATACTTGCAAAAAATAGTTTTTCCGGACTTTTTTCTTCTAATATATTTGAATGCAAACGTGATATCGATCCGCACTTTTCACCCCTTTATAAAACGTCAAAACGAAAATCTCAGCGAAAATTAAGTCCAACAATTTTTTCAGATTAGGCGTTTTAATCTAGTTATTCTCGACAACTCCTTACCATTTCCTCCACTTCATTACTTTCTTCTGCACTTCCATATTTCTTCATCTTCTCTTCGATTTCTACATTATTCTTTTCTCTCCATATCCCTTCCTCTTTTCCCTATTCTTGTATTTATCTTATTCTTATCATATCTTTAACCTCCCTCTTCTCCACGTCACCATTATCTCTCCATCTTTCCCCTCTCTTCTATCTCGATATCCTCATCCCTCATCAGCTCTCATCTCCCAAGCTCCCATTATTTCCACTACTACTCATTCTATTTTCTACCTCCAATTCTCTCATCCATCTTCCCAACATCTCTTCCGTTTACATATCAATCCCCTTTGCGTCACCTCACAATTACATCATCTCATCTTCCATCTTTCTTGCCACCGCTCCTCCACCTCATCCTCCGTCTCGTTCAAGTGGCAATGACTTCGTGTCCTCTTCCACGTCTCCCACACTTCCATCTTCCTTTCACTGCTCTTCCATCTCCTCTACCGTCTCGTCGGAGTGGCAATTGGCAGCTCCGCAGCAGACGCCGAGTGGCGCCGGCCAGCGGGTCAACTGGAGCCAATGGAAGTGCAGACCGCTGCGGGCAGGGTGATGTATGGCCTCAGTGCAATTGCTGAGCCGCTGCGAGGAGAGTTCATACTACTCAACCGCAGATTGGCACCGCTGCTCTGCTCTGGGCCGCGCCGTGCAAGAATATTGTGGGCACCTTTATTTGTTGTTATAAGTTCGGTTAAAATGTTAGTGCAGGTTGTTTTCTAAAGGTTCGAGATATTGTTTTTAATCCAATCTTGAGCATTTTACCAGGAAGGCTAAATGACCTGACGATTGAAAAAAGCATGAAGCAGTTAATACTATGAGAATAGCAGAGGTAAATTGTTAGCTACTGATATATGCGATCGTGTGAGTGTACGTGATTGTTTCTAATGTCTGGGAACTTGAAATTTGACTACCGACCCACCCCGTCCTGGGCTAAGGTTGTTTGCGCATGTTTTTGTTGGATCCAATGGACTTCCAGGGTTGCCTTTAGATTTTGACTCCCATATATAAATGAGTCTAACTCGTGCATCATTGGGTTTTGGGTACCTGGTAGTTGAGGAGTTGTCCCCATATGCACGGTTGTTTGCATTAATTCTAATGCACGTATTATTTAACTTGTTAGAGAATGAAAGAAATGAATGAAATGTATGAAAGAAATCTTCTCTGTCGGGCCCAATCGGCGTCCTCAATTTTTAACAACTCAAATGCGAGGTAACTCTTTAGAGAACTTGCTATAATGGCCAGGACAGTCTCCATGATATCTTATTAGTTCCCCTCACATAATGATTACATAATTCCCATAAAATGATAAAAGTTTGGTTCTCAGCAACTCTGTGTAAGTTGTTACATCTTTGACCTTTTCAATTGTAGGACCTGTTAAAAAGGACTCTCCACTTGACGATTTTTTATAAATATAAGAGGAAGAAATATTAATAATACTTAAATATTTATATTATTATTATTATTATTATTATTATTATTATTGTCATAAGATAATAGTATAGGTATTGGTGAATGTATCTCTGTGATAATTTTCAGTCTTCTAGGACAAAGAACGAAAATTAGTTATTTTAATTGGGCTTCGGAGGTAAAGGTTTGATGTGCTAAAGTACCTTATTTAGGAGTCTGTAATTGAGCTCTAACGATCAAATTCTTGTTTTGCGGCGAATTTGTTCATTGTTACCACTGTCGGTATACATCCGAGGTTTCCTTTGCCGTGATGATGGACGATGGCAAGGACATACTGAAAAGAACGCGATCGCAATCCCCCACCACTGACGCCGGGTCAACCAATGGATGCGAAACATTTCAATTATTTGTTGTTAGTGATGGAAACAAAATGTTTTGTAATCGCGTTTGACCTCCTTATAGGGAGAGGTGACTCAAGGCATCAACTGATGTCACTGCAGTGCCTCTGGCCGGGAGGTCCTAAGTTCGGGTGCCGACGGTTGCAGGATTTTCGACACTAGCTAGCTCGGTCGAATTCAGTTACTGTCTGGAAGAGGATTCTAAAGACCGTCTGCTCCAATCGGTAGTTTCTCCGATCAACACCAGGCGAATGCCGGAGTGGGGGAGAACAAACAGGCCACCGACTGCGCGCGATCTTTCCTTCTTCTTATTTGTTCTATCCACTCCTCTTACTTACACACACTTATTCTTGTATTTACCACATATGCCGGGAGACCAGTCGGGAGCTTAGAGCATGTCCCGGCTGGGGTTGTGACCTCACTGAAGAGAGATACCTGGGAGGGAAAACCCCTCTAGGCCCTCTCACCTGACACCTCTCTCATCATCCAGCGGGAGAAGATCACCGGCACCTAACCAGGGGGAAACATGCACTAGACTTACGGGACTAATGACTTTTGACGTAATGATTCTCCCGGAATCCAATCAATCAATCATTTTCATTCATGAAAGTCGCAAGAGTGAACTTCTACGAGCCTCTCGGACATTTACGGCCCCGTTGAACTCTAACGGTTTCATTAAAGCGAGGTGACCTCCACCACGACCCGCACTGAAAGCGAGGCGTCTCTAAGGTGATATTCGCAATGGTATTTCCCGCCAGTTGGGGAACCGCGACCGTGATCAACAGAGGTCGCGGTGTATTAGACGTTTCAGCCAATCGAAAAGCTCATTTGCAAACCTGCAGTACGGATAACAAGCGTGAGCCATTCCGCAATGTTGTTCGACAGGCTTGGAGACTGACGAGGTAATTTGCCGGTGCTCTGCTGTTTGCATCGGCGATTTCCAACAAGCTGACAAGCGACGTTAAGCGTTGTTCCTCCCCGTGGACCTACCACTGGGAATTCGAGGTGGCCAATTGACGTGAACAGGTAATACGTTACTATATTTAAAAGGAGACCAAATATGATGGCATATCTATGGTTTTATTGTGCAGCTCTAACATTAAAGAAAATAGGATCAATTCATATTTTAAATCAGTTATTTTATTGGCATTTACGCACTAAAACCACAATGAGTTTTTTGTTTGATCATGTTTTGCTCTGAAGTAGTTTTAATTTTGCTTTGTCTATGTTGATATTCAAAATTTACATTTTGCGATGAAAAATTTTGCGAAACTTTTGCGCATTTTTATTGTTAAAAACCGAATGTATTTCGGAACACTTGTTAATGCGACTATACTGGGTCGCGAATTTAGTGCAAATAAAATATGAATTGATCCGATTAACTTTCATTTAAGAGCGGAACTCTGCACATTGTAATACGTTACAGATGAACAAAGCAGTTTCAAGCGTGCACTAATATAAACCCATCATAATTATTTTAATTAATTTTGTACTTTTCGTAAAGGGGAAAAATGCTATCAGAAGAACCATTGCAGAAACGTAATGCAGTCAAGGAGAAGATGTTTTCAGTCTATGTGCACTCTCCCTTGTTAAAAGTAATTCTGAGAGTCAGGGCAGGTGACTCGTGTATGCCTTAATTGAAATTAAAATAAATTAAACATAATAACTCTCCGTATATCACTATAAAACTGGTGTCGCTATCTCTAGAACTATTGTTTCAAAACCGTATTTCTTTGAATTATAATAATAGTAGTATATGTATACATGCCAAAATTAAAAGTTTTTGGTACCAGGTAGTAGACGATCAAGGCCACGAACATTAACATTTCGGTGGAGTTCACAGAACTCCTACTTTTGTTTTAGATACAGATTTATTAGGGAAGACTTTCGGTACTCTAGAAAAACTTTATTTGCCCTTTTATACAAACATCTAAGTACGTTCATGAAATATTTTTTAAAACATTTAATAATAAAAACGTACTTCTTAGACTGTGACACAGGTTTGTTGGTTGTGTTAAAATAGTAATTTTAAAATTCCAAGATTTCCAGTTAAATAATTTTATGACAATCACTTTTTGGAACATTAAAGTCATTATACTCTAGTTGTCTGGTCAAACAGTCTAATGCATTGCTAGCTAATCCAGAAATTTTATATGCAAATGTGATAGAACATTACATTTTTAATATGGACAATATTCTTCAGAAAGCGAAGAAACGCCAACTGTATTTTCAAAGCCGTCGAGTTCCGGGAATACGTGCAAAAATATGCATTGTATAGTAAAGTGGCAAATAAAAGAAATGTTCGAGTCATAAAAGTTAATATTGTGATAGCGGTTTATAGCAGCGATCAATAACAGAGTAGTAATCAAGTTTGTGGTTCCATTTTATAGTTATTAATGGTATTAGTTTGAAATGAACAGCATAATGAATCGATTCGAGTCTCTTTATGATTTATCAAACGCATTTCATTCAAACTTTTATCTCTAACGGTTATCAATCGCTTTTATTTTATATTAACCTTGACATCAGCATTGGCTATTAGATTGAAGACATGCTGCAATGCGCGAATTTGGATTGTTTGATACGATGCGATTGTTTCATTTGTTTTCATTATTACTAACGTATCATGTTGTGTGAAAGGGAATGATATTTGTAAGTTTTTTTTTTATTTTTAAAGTGTAGTTTTACGACTCGGATAATATTCCGTCAGATACAGAGCAGTCAATGGGAACCACATCTTCCCTTTTGCCGGGAAAATCGAAAGATTTCTATGAAAAATGGCACTGTACGTATGCAAACTCTGTAGGTTGGAAGAAGTAAAAACAATTAGCCATGAAACAAGTAGTAGGAAGAAAATAAAAACAATTAGCCATGAAACGGTAATGGCATATTTTGATAAATTGGATAAACTGTTCTTCAAACCTAACAAGTGTTGCTTAATTCCATGATACGTTCAATATTAAAATCGATAGAAAATATTGATATCTTAGCAAAACTTCTGATTTGACTTCCGCTGTAATACTGTTCAAGTGTTAATAGTGTTCAATTAGTATTTATAATAAGTGATTTGTGTAAAAGAAAAATAGTGTACAAGTATCAGTTTAATACTTATAATAATAAGTAATTGGTTTGAAATTAATTTAATAATAAATACGTTTATCTTAAAAATAAAGCTTTTCTTTGGCAACAAAAAAAGTGTTATACTGAAGTCATAATACAACTATGCAATGTTATTACTAATGCAACTACATAATGCTGATCAAGTGTCAATGAACTTAATGTTTAAATAGGGGTACAGGACAGCTATGTCAAGATCGTGGGCACAGTAAATAGCGTGTTACATATCGCGGATACTGCGATACTCCAGAGGAACTGACGCGTCGTTTAAAAGTAAGGGTTGACGAAATTGCCCCAGTGTAGAGGTATGACTCTGGGTATCTGGCATATGATATTTTTTGGAGAAGTCAGTTGACAATGACCTCCAAATAAAGACATCTCCTTTCCTCTACTGAAGCAAAGAAATGAGCCATTAAAATGTAGTACATTATACATCAACCAGATTTCAAATTGTGAACTGGGATTATAATTAACATTTTGACTCGAAAGGATCTTGATTTCGTAATATGTTTGCTTAACAGAGCAATAAATTTGAAAGATTCTGTTGGTTGAAAAAGTGTTAGTCGGAGAGCAAGAATTGTTAATTAATAGAAATTTCTTATATTATTTCACATTTTTGCTATATGAGGCAATAACTAACGTTTTAACAAAACACAACACAAAAACCAAGAAAGAATTCATCACTCAAACATATTTTGCCATTTGATCAAAATGTTTCAGCAAAGTTGTATTTAGAAAGGAAATAAACATGAAACAGTATTAAGCAGAAAATAAACATAACATGAAAAAAGTATTAAGAACAAATCTCTGTTGTTTGTTGTTAGAAAAAATATGATAAACATATTTTGGTATAAAGCCACTATTCCCACCTCGCACTTCTTCAACTGGTTCTGGAATTGGAGAGGAAATGCAAGAGTTGTCGGGGGAGCCAGTCCTCGTAGGCACGCCGGGCTTGCCAGGCAGATAAGTTGGCCATGAGGGCGCGATTTGACATGCCTGGACTAGGAAATCTCCCTTCTCGTCCGGCGTCTGACCAACAATCAATCTACTTATTATGTCAACAATTACACAAATTACTAACGTTTTTCTAGTGGACAATGTAGAGTTCGCTCCGTTAATTACCAGTTAATTGTTAGTGTACTAATTAGTGTAATAGTTACACATTTACATATGTATAACAATTCTATTCAAGAGCCATTATGTATTCATTGTCCGAGTTGTAATTGTTTTGAAACAACAGCACTGTGTGTTGTAATAGAAAAATAGGGTACATCCTGAGCCCATGAAGCTCTGAGGGCCATGACAAAGGGATAAAAAAGAATGACGACGACGTCCTTGCAACAGCATCGCTAAATGGCGGGTAGAACGGTGAAACGGTGACGAGGGTGCTAGCTGCGTTTTGGAGATACAGCAGCGATGACGGTTTATTGCGAGAGTGAGTGTGACAGATGATGAAGGTAGAAGGCGATGCCTTGATGAGAGGGAACAACATAGAGCAGCGAGAACAGGTAGAATTGAATTCAATTTAGCAACGAATTATTTTTACGAGGTGAGACTCCAACCATCAAGTCTGCTCTTCTGCTTGACCATGAAAATTCCGCTACGCTCATTTTGCCATCTACCAAAGAAAGAAGATTTCATCGCTAGGGCCACGAAACAGGCGATTTAAATTTTGTTCAGAGGCTTCTTTTAGACTTGATCATTTACATGCAGTAAAACTACAACACGGGACAGCCGGCTTTACTTTCCCTCTGAAGGAAAGCGTACGAAATATTTTTTCGCTCTTAAACAACCACTTCTTCGATCGAGTTTGCTAACGCTATCCATTACACCTCTGAGACCGCTGGGGTCAGGAATATCCACGATAAAGTTTTATGGCAGCGTGGATGACGGGAAATTCTGGGGAGTGCGGTGCGGGACGCCGTGGATATGGAGGAGTGGAGGGGGCTCCAAAAGGCAAGCTAGTGCGGGCAGTGGGGGTGGGGGCGGAAGGCTGGAATCGAGGGCGGAGTTGGCGCCGAACTCGCGAGGGAAAACCCCGTCGGGAAGCGGCGGCGTAATTTGTGGTAGGAGCCACGCGCTGCTGTTAGCTTGTGCATCGTCATTATCATAATCCGGAGGGTACATAGGACGCGCTCACGTCCCTTCCCGCTGCGCAGCGCTCTGGCAGGCTTTGTGGCAGTGCATCATTGAGTTCTGCTTTAAGCCGCACCCGCTTTCTATTTGCAATTCTGGTTTTATTTTAATTCGACAAGTTCTCTTTTCACTTCCGATTTCACTATCTTCTCTTCATTACATTCCTGCTGTACGTATTTTTTAGCAACTGGTCAAAAAATATTTTTATTTCCTTGTAATACTACGCCCAGATTTATATTCGTGCACTTGCGTTTCAATTATACGTACGCAAACACATTTTCTTCAATTTAAGAATTGCTATGCCCACTATTTTGGAAACCCTTTTCAATGCCTACACAGTTAATATTTTTTATTACCTTCTTCAAATTCGTCTAATTTACTTTGAATTTTATTTTTTCACTTACATTTAATCTGATTGGCCACTGCAATTTATTTATGTATTTTTTCTTTACAAACATGCTAGTTAAATTACAGGATAAGGTAACCGTACTGTTCGATAATATTAGCCCAACTGTAACAAGTACCCTCACTGAAAAAAATACCACCTGACAAAAACAAAAAAGATTGATGACGTCGGTAAAAATAAAATAGAAATTCCTTCGCCAGAGGAAGTTTATGCTATAAAATTTAAAAGGTCGACACGCGAAAGCACATCCCGTGCGCTCCTCCTCTTTGAGCCCTTTTTCAACGGAATAATGTGTCCCTCATCACGGAAAATTGTCTATGCGTCCGATCGTGCTCGCGTGTATCTCATTCGCCTGCTCCATTCGGCACTCCGGCGGCGCTGCTGGCCAGCAGTCGGCGGCCTCCTCCGCAGTGCGCCGCGCCGCCGGATTAACTCCGGATAACAACGACCGCGCGCCCGCCCGCCGGCGCCCTCGTGTGTGTTTTGCCGTCCGGTGGCATGTGATGGCGTCGGGCGACCCGTTCTCTCTCTCTATCTCCCTTCCTCATTCCATTCCCACCTCTCTCTCTCAATCTCGCCGGTTCTCGCTCTGTTTAACTTATTCTGTTCTCTAGTTCTGTCATTGCAACGTGTTTCTACGGATGGTACGGATGTTGCTTTAAGTTTTATTTTTTACTTCTTTATTCAAGGTTTTTATTATTTTCCTCTCACTCTCTCTCTCTGTCTCTCTCCTCTCTCTCTTCTTTCTCTGTGTCTCTCACTCACTCACTCTCATTCTTGTTCTCTTGATTATACTCTTCAGAACTATTAGTTGATCCTGTAACTTTTTTATGCCAACACACACTAAACATAAACTAAACTAAACATTACTTTTAGAACTGACAATGTTATTTAAATATAAAACTATAATACTGTCCTAGAATATTGTTCTTTGAATTTCACGTCTTCATTAACGTTGATTGTCTTGTGCGAAAAACTATAATATTTGCATTCCTGTGACCTTTTGAAGCTCACAGTCTCATTCACTACTATTCCAGGATCCAATGGTATCCCTGCCTAATGGGTTCCTTACTCAATCAACCTCCTCTCTCGAGCAACCTTCTCGTCGAATCTACCCCTTCAGCCAATCAGCTCCCTCACACAATCAGCCTCCTCACCCAATCAGCCCCCTCACCAAATCAGCCCCTCACCCAATCAGACCCCTCATCCAATCAACCCGTTACCCAGTCAGCCCCCTCTCTGAATATGCTCGGTCTCCAAATCACTCCCTTCTCCCAATCACCTCTTCATGCAATCACACTCCTCATGCAATCGCCCCTTAGTACAGAAAACCATCCTCTTCTCCCATCCTCCTCCTCACATAATCATCCGCCGACTCATTCATTCCCTCACATAGTAATCCCCTCCCCCTCACTACATTACTCGATCATCCCCTCTTTCAATTATTCTAAAATTTCATCTCATTATCCAATAACCTCATTTTGCATTCCCACCACTTATCTCTTCATTCACACACTGGGAATGACCACCAACCACTTACCAATTTCACCTTCCTAAACTCGTACTCTTCATTACTCCTCCCTGGAGCTCTGGTTCACTTAATTTCACTCTAACCCATCCACCCTCTTCCCATCTCGAGCGCATTGTCTCTCTCACACGCGGACCCTTTCACCGCCGGGACATCGCCCGTTCGCTGCAAACGGCAGCGACGGCGGCGGTGGCAGCGGCCTCTGTGCCTACCGCGTGCACGGCCCGTGCCAGATTACCGGTTGTGTTTTCCGCAGGCTATCTCGCGGCCGAGCGGCGCAGTTGACCTCTGGCCTGCCACTGATTGGAGGCAGAGAGCGCGCAAGCGACGTGTTCGCAGGCGGGAGGCAGCGCCGGCGGCGGAGGCAGCGAGAGAGGCGAGGGTGGCAGGGGGTGTGGGGGCCGGGACAGCGCAGCGCAACGGGGCAACGGGGACATACTGGTGGGTGACGGGGGTGGGCTGGGCAGGGCGAGCGGGGTGTGGGCTAGGAGGGGCGATGGAAATGACGCTGCGGTGATGGCGGGGGTGGGTTGGACGGGGAGGCAAGGACGGGGAGCCGGCTGGGCGTCGGGCCGGGCTGGGCGAGAGATCGGAACGGGTGGGCGGGTTTTAGGGAGGGTCAACTGGTTCGAGCTGGGGGCGAGGCGAATGGGACGGGGCTTGGTGGGTAGTGGGCGGAGGCAACGGGCGAGGGGGCGATACGGACCGGGGTGGGTGAAAGAACGGACGCGAGGGCGGGCTGACGGGGGGGTGAGGCGATGGGGCGGGTGGACGGGCTGTGCGGGGCGAAGTGGGAGGGTGGAGCGGGACAGCGCGGGGCGACCGGTGCGGTGTGGGTGGGGTGACGGGCAAAGGCTGGCGTGGGCCCAGAAGCCGGGGATGCGTTAACGGAGGTCGTGAGGGTGCAGGCACTGTGTTCACGTCAAGAGTTTGTGCCCGAGCGCAGCTGGTAATTTTCAGGAGCCGTCGCACTCAGCCTTTGCGAGCGATGACTTTGTTCTTGCATGAGCTACTGTTGTGGGAAGCAACTGACATTTGGAGGCCAAGTAGTGAGAATGCATTGGAGTAAGACTCCGTTGTCAGCTATAGTAATTTTTAGTTGTTGATTTATCATTTCGATTAATGTTCATGCTGCCTACAATGCGAAAATTGAAGAGCTCACCAGAACAAGGGGCTATCCCACATTTCGCATAGTTATGAGTTAATGAGGGTTTTACCTGACCGTTCTTTATATAACTCATTGCTTTTTTAAACTTTGAAACACAATACACTCGCATATTAGCCCGTAGTAGTTTTAAAAAACAGATTACACCAAAAGAAAACTCTTTGTAGTTTCATATAATGCTAATATCTGAATTTCACAAAAAAATGTGAGATAGTCCTTTGTTCTAATGAGACCTTCAATTATTGAGATATATTTCAGTAACGGAACATATTTTAAAAACGCACTGTAATCAGAAAAAATACTGAATCACTATTTACTTGTTTTACCGGGAGATGCCGCACCCTAAGCACAGATGCAAAAGCTTCTGTCGCCATTATGCGACCTTCCTCGGGGCAAAATGCCTGGGAATTGGTATGTATGCCTAGTACGCGGCATCTCACTGATTACCAAGTAGCTACTGACTCCGGCCTCAGAAGCCAAATACAGAAGCATTGACGCTCTCTTTGTGGGAGCTCCAAATGTATCAATTTATTGTCTACCATACCTCGCACTTCCCAATTTGAACATATTGCTCGTATCGAGGACATGTATGTGTATTATGAAATATCTAAGGTGTCGCAATAGTAGACTGCACTATATATTTTAGTCACTAGGTATCGGGCCCACGAAAAAATCCCGAAAGTGTTTTTCTCAACTGTTCTTTGTTTTATGAGGTGCTGAATGATAATTGTGTATTCATCACATCAAAGATCAGTTTCACAGAGAAAATTGCCAAAAAAATTAAATATTTCGCATTTCTTTAAGTGTTTCTCTTACAGTAGTGCTCACAGAAGCAACATCACCCAAAGAAAGGGAAATTCTATATGTTCCTAATCCAATGTGTCCTCAGAATTGGTAATCATATATTTTATGTAGATCATATAATTATTCTGATTCCATTACTTTCATAACTTTCGCAATTTTTGCAAATTGTATTTTGAAAATCATATTACAGATTACAACTATGAAGAAGGTGCTTTTTTTAGCACTACTGTATGTTTCGAAATGTGTGGTTATTTTGGAATAGCCGCCATTTACAAAATTAGAGTAGACAAAATTTCCTCCACAATGGTATAGAATAATAGATTTTAATAAAAAGTTTTAATAAAAATAATACGTAAAAGTTCTACTTCTTCTTTTATGTAGGTTGTACACCTGTTGTTTTACACGCTTCATCGCCGGAATTTACTAGATGTTGGCTGCAGATCATCTCTCCATCTTTTCTGAGACCTTCCAGGGTTTATCTTTCCCGGTGGTATTATATCCCTGGCTATCTTCACCAGTCTGTCACCGCTCATTCGTGTAGTATGGGTATCCGAAAAACATCAAATTAATTTTATGAAAAAATATTGTTTCCAAACGTTTTCATTATGTAAAACAACTCAGTTGTTTCTTAAAATGTCTCCGGTTAAATTGCCCCGCCTCGCGTAGCGAAACATCCTTCAATGAAGAGAAAGAACTGTCTCAAAATTCGACGGATGGTATTGGAGCATATATTACACTCATTTGATCGGAGTTATTAATTTCTGCAGCAACTGCCAGTCTCTAGAACTTTCTCTGTACTTTCAATAAACACGTGAAATTCCTAAAAATTGCAGCTAGAATCAGACGAAGACAGAAAATTGATATTCCTCTTAAACCGTTCCGCGTTCTGTGGCCAACCCCCCACCCTCTTACGTTGCAAGTTGGTGGCTTGTTTGCCAATGACAATCAAGGCCTTATTTTGAAACATAGGTCCAAAGAGTAAACACAGTAATAGACCCTAGAGAGTGACATGGTGCACAGCCTGGAAGAGAACCAGATACTACCAGAGAAAGCGCTCCTTGGGCGCTCTTTTGTCTTCAAAATGATTTCATATGCATCGATATTGCTGCAATATTTTGAATATTGAATATAATTAAAAAGAAAATGTGTATTCTTAACATTTTTTTTATTATCTGGAGGTTGTTCAACCGCGTCACCCAAGCTCGAGCTGTGTCGGCTTTAGTAAAAAAAAGGACCACATTGTCGTGTCGAATTTCATGGGGCCTTTTTAATTGCAATGAATTTGTGAATAACTATGCTATTGATTTTTTCTCAGCAGTCAGTGGTAATGAAAACCGAAATCATCGATTTCTGTGTAAGGTATTTAGGACCATCTATGACATAATCTAGAAAACGATCAGTGACATTAGTTGCTCATAACAGAAATTCGGATCTTCAATATTTAGTTTCTTCTTAAATTTTTAGCACTGCATTGTAACGAATGCGCAAATTTGAGTCACTTGGAACATATTCCCTAGTGTTTTTTCCTAAATTTGTCTTAATGTTGAATTTTCTAACTTCTCTCCACCACGACGTTGGTTTTGAAAATATAGTACAGAACGGAATTCGTTGCTTAACCAGCGTTTAAAATTAAAATAATAATCAACCACTATCGCTAACAGAGAAATCTTTTTCGATTTTTATTTCCATCACAATCAGTGAGTTAGGCGGTTAAAGTAAGAAAAGAATTAAATGTATTTGTTTTGGCTGAAAGAGTGATAAAGTATTTCTCTCCTGCCGTTCATGATATTGTTTACTTTTACAATGAACTAGTTTTTTAATGTTCAAGGAATGCAAAATTTGAATTTATGCATCAAAAGGGCAAAAGGGCAAAATATAAAACCAATGTTCGAACCACACTGGAATAATGTGATGAAATTCGTTTTAAACATCTATCTAACTTGAAAGATTGAGAAAAGGCATTTTGTCTAATTTATATCTATACTCATTCTGTCTATTTAATCATCTCAACTATACAATTTACAATTTCACACCATTATCTCTCTTATATAAGTAGTTGCTTTACTACTTATAATAAATATTAATTAATTAATTAATTAATGTAAGTCATTTTTTCTGAAAACAACAACTGAATTTTACCCTACTGCTTAGACTGATTTCCTAGAGAAACGGCTCAACTTGAGCTCGAATCAATAAAAAAAATTGGTTTCCCGCGACAGGTCCTTAGCGAATCCAGTGATTAGTATTTCATAAATAACGTGTGTGCACGGAACCGTCCCTGCCTCCTTCACGCCTCACAGAGCGTCTTGCTCCGGGCCCCTTGGCCAAACTCCATCCATCCTTAAGCAAAGGGACCGATCAACCTCCGTCACCCGTCGGGGGCGGCGCTCTCTCGCGTCAGCGCGCGGCGAAGTGGCCCAAGAAAATTACGCACTAGATTAACCAGCGTTCTGCGCATTCCTGGCGCACCGAAAGACGCAGGGGGCGGTGACGACGAGGAGGTGTGGGAGGGGATGATGGCGGTGGGAAGCGGGTAGCGTGAAAAGAGGAGTAGTCTCGGGCGGCAGTAATCACGGATGGGAATGCAAGCGGAGTGAGAAAGTGGGAAGCGGAGAGTGTCGGGAAGAGAGGGGAGACAGGAAGGGACACGGGAAGCGAAAAGAGTCGTAAAGCGGAAAGAGTCGGGAAGCGGAGGAATCGGGAAGCGGAGTCGGGAAGCGGAGGAGTCGGGAATCGGAAAGAATCGTGAAGTGGAGGAGACGGGAAGCGTCGGGAGTCGGGAAGCGGAGAGTGTCGGGAAGTGGAAAAGTGTCGGGAAGTGGAGAGTGTCGGGAAGTGAAGAGTCAGGAAACGGAGAGAGTGTTGGGATATGGAGAGAGAGAGTCGTAACACAGAGAGAGTCAGGAAACGGAGAGGGACGGGCACAGGAGGATTTGGAAATAGGAGAGAGGGAGCGTAGATAATCGGCGTGTGTAGAGGGGCAGGAAGTGATAGAGAAGATAGGAAGCGGTGAGATTCTGGGGTGGGGGAAGAGGCGAGATACGCAGTGACGGGAAGCGGACAGAAACAGGAAGCGAGGAGAGTCGGTAAGCGAAGGGAGGAAGGAAGCAGAGAGAGTAGGGAGAAGGAAGCAGAAAATGAAGAGGCAAGAAAGCGGAAAGAGAGGAGGAGAGCCCAGAGAGACGTGAAGCCGAGAGAGAAGGGAAGCGGAGAGAGACGACGAGAGAAAAGAGGTGCAGGGCGCAGAGTCGTAAATCGGAGAGAGACGCAGGGAGGAGGGAGAAGCATTGAATGGAGAAGCAGTAAGGGAAGAGAGGCGAGAAAGGAAGAGGAGTGGAGAGGTATATGGTGGAAATGATGTCTGCGGAATAGGGAGATGGAGAATATAATGTCTGTGGGCGGGAGTGGGAGTGAGCGGCGCGGAAAAATGTTTGTGCAAGTTTAATTACGGCGGCGGGCGCCAGAGTGCGGTGCGAGCAACCGCGCACCGCCCTACGCCACGGGGGGACAGCGTGCGCGTGACACATCGCCGATAATCGATAGGTTCTCCGACCCGGTCGACTCCGCCCCCATGATGCCCGTACCCCCCCCCTCCTTTCATGCTTTTCTCCGCTGCTGCTACTCCTGACCTCCAGACTGTGCAGTGCCCAAGAAATGGGTTACCTTTGAGTGTAGTTTGAGTTTGAGAGTGGTGTGAAAAGTTCTTTCAAAATATGATTTTTCTTTTTGCAATTAATGGCTCGAGCTTTCGAATCTAAGTTAAAGACTATTTTCATTATAACTAAGTTCATATACAATATTCATTAGGGAACAATGAAAAAAATAAGGGAATGGTATTGTAAAGGAAATAATCTCCACAAAGTTTTAATAATTTTATTAACAATTTTCCAGAGTTAACTTCGGAAAAATGTTCCCATCCTCAGTGGACTCTAGCAAAATGGAGAAATGAAACAACATAATGTTAAAACAAAATTCTACACCCATTTTAACTCTAGATTTAAATTGAAATAATTCTTTAGATCTCATTAATAAAATTAAAGATATGATGTTCCCCCAATGCAAAATTAGTTTCTTTTGATGTGAAAAATTTATTTACCAGCATTCCCCTAATGAAGTGCAAGACATTTATATTTATCATATAATGAAATCAATCTAATCAACTTAGAAAAAATAGACTTTACAAACTACTTAATGTATGTATAGCACATATATTTTTCACTTTTAACAACAAGTTCTATTCTCAAACAGAAGGATTAGCTATGGGCTCCAACGGTTCCCTCTTTTTCGCTGAACTGTTTATGGATAACTTTGAGAAAAACATATTTAGTAGCTCGAATCCTCTCTCAAAAACATTATTTTTTTTACAGGTATGTGATGATATTATATGTCTTTGGTCAGGAACGTCTAGGCAATTGAGCCAGTTCTTTGATTTTCTCAATTCTTTTCACTCTAAAATAAAGTCTCTATGGAAATTGAACAGAACCATTCTCTGAATTTCCTTATTTAACATCACTATAATAACTCAAGACACAATTTTAAATATTCAGAAAACTACCATACTGATACAGTCATACCTTCCCATTCTAATCATATTCAAATCATAAATTTGCTGTTTCCACTCCTGGATCAACAGACTATTCCAGGTTCCCATGACTGATATAGATTTAGTAATGAAGTCAATACCATTCTAAACCATTGCATTAATAATGGATATGATACCCTGACAATCAACAAACTTATCACCAAAAAAGTGTTAAAATTACTTTAAATAAGGTTTTTCCTCACATGGCCTATAGAACTAAGAAATTTATTTGCATCCCTATATGGTCTGTATCCAAACGTATAGGACAATGTTTCACTAAATACAATATCTCAGTACCTACAAAACCCTAAACTCCCTCCAATCTTTGCTCCCAGTTCCAAATCACCTACCCTCCATTGAAAGAAGTGGAATTTATCAATTAACTTGTAATAACTGTAGTTCAGCATATGTAGGCAAACAGGCAGAAAATTTTCAGTTAGAATTAATGAGCACATTAGAGTTGGAAACAAACAAATTTAGACACTTTACCTTTGCAATCATTTGATTCAATTACCATTCTTTTGACCCATTTTAATTTTAAAATTCTCAACCTAGTCAAAAGGCACAAAAATGACATTTGGAGACTTGAAATTTTAAAACTTTTCAAAAACACTAATTTTTCTGTCTTGAATAACATTCTTGATTAAAAGCAGTCCATTCTAAATATTTTATTAACTATCCCTAATTATTCTTTTTGAGTTGTCTTTATGACTACCTTTCTTCTCGTCTTCCCCCACTCCCTTCCCTTCATTGTTAGGCTTCCTCTTCTCCATTCGAAAGATGGCTGCTCTTAGCTGCAACTCCATGTTTGCCTTGCCACATGTGAACATTCATGGGAGATCCACGTTGCTTGAGCAGTAAGTTATTTTTTTTGTATTTAGATGATATTATTTTGTTGTTGTTTTTTCACTAAATTCACTACCCCCCGTTTGTGTTAAACATATGTTTGTTTCATTCTCATTTGCTAGAGATCCACTGAGGATGGAACATTTTTCCCGAAGTTAACTCTGGAAAATTGTTAAGTAAAAGCTATTAAACTTTGTGGAGATTATTTCCTTTACAATACCATGGATTACCACAAGATATCCGCTACCACCACGGAAAATAAGGGAAGTTGTTACTATTCATTATTTATTTATTGGGGTTTAGGGGCTCTCCAATTATTGAGATACTTGAAGACCGTGAGTGATGATGTAATGAATTGATAATAGCGAGAATGATGATGAATATGATTGAAAATTTTTTCGGGATCTCTCTTTGTTTTTATTAGACGTGCCTTAGAAAAATTACTATTTCATCCATCTATAAAGTTATTTTTTTTAGCACTATTAATAAAATCTTCAAATTCCTCTAGGCCGTTTTGTATATGCCTGATTACTTTGAATATTTTTAATTAAATTAATTGAGTATGATTAATTGTTATACTTTTTATTGAAGTTGATTTCATTTATTTCGTATTATTAATATTAGAATGAAAATGATTCCATAGTTTTACCGTTTTTTTTACTGGATAAATCTGAATCTGAATCTAGTTGTGAAATGAATGACTTTTTTCTACTGCCACTGCATTAATTTTCGAAGTTTGTTATTCGTTTGTATTTGAGGTTTGTTTTGAGATATTTTCGTATTCAGATTTACGCCTGTGTTCTGGAAAACAAGTAAATATTTAATTTTTGGTTAATGTATTCTAGGCTTCGTGTTTGCGCAATCCGTGTAAGCAACGACAGTTCACGTGCTGGAATTGATAATGAAGTGCACACGATAAGTATGCACACATTCTGCTCTAAAATAGCAAAACAAAAAGTTTTCGAGAAAAAGGTTGGATTAAATTCCACATTTTAACCAAAAACGCTATTTTGAAACAGAAAGAGTACTTTTTTAACTACTTTCAAAGAGCAAAAGTGGACAAAGAGTCCACTTTTCAGTGATCAGTGATAAATAATTGTATTCAAGCTGAAGTGCAAGCTACATTTATAATAATGTTAAAAGTTTGGAACAATTTGGAAATAATTATGGAAATAATGGAATTATGAATTATGGAAATAAAATGACCTCAAAATTTTTCGCTTGTTCAATAGCATTTAATTGCAAAAGAAATAGTTACTAGATTTTTATCTTATCGGCCAAGACCTTCAATTTTATGAATATCCTTTTATTTGTTTTTTACCACAGACTCAAGAGCTACCGATTTATTAATCTGTTCATGTAATAACATCCCAATCTTCACACTAGTTGTATTTTATTAATATTTTTTAAAGTAATAACGTAAAATGAAGAAAAAAACGGGAAAGTGAAAATAAAATAACAAATGAACAAATCAGTGAATTAATAAAGAAATCGCGACCAAACGAGATTTTTGACTATGTATCGAATAGAACATTGTGACATTATGCATGATTCATGAAATCTCTTCTACAGTATAATATAGTCCTGTCCAACCCCCATTACAAAATATTCTGCGCCCGTTCATAACTATATTTTAAAATTAAATTACATGAAAATGAGACCCGACAAGAAATTCAACATCAAAATATGTAATAATAAAGATCCTGTTGCATTACATTTGATATTCGCATTACATTCAATTATTCATAAGTGCAATTTGGATTCTTTTTCGGATGTTGGGAAAAAGAAAAAAAGAAACATTCAATTTGATAAACTTAAAATCAAATCGTATTAAAAGTTTGAATAATATTTGATATTATTAAAATTATAATAATTCTACTTAATAGTCAGGTACCATGCTCGTGTCCCTGAATCCGAGTTTCTGTTCCTTACAATTAGACAGGCCTCTTCCGATGGAGTTCCATTCCAAGGAAGTGAGGTGCCTTTCAATGTGACTTGGTCTTCCGGGGGCAACGACTATTTTCACCGGATTCTTCCAGAACGTGCTAATTGAATTCTAGGAAAAACGTGTTGTTCGAGGTTTTAAGTGTCTTACATTCCGTGTTTGGTTTTGGAGTATTTGGATATTTTAGGGTATTTATATACAATGATTGATTGATCAATGCTTGGCTTTATATTTCTCCCGGCAGAACAAATTATACGGCCATTACTTCTGTTCTTCCGTACCAACTGAGAGAGCTCTAACCAACTTTATCGTTGTCTCTTCAGCTCTCTGATTGGAACGGCTCGAGTCACGGCTGTGACATTTTTTCGACACTGCTTAATTAGATAGAACGCAATCACCCTACAGGAGAGTCCTAGCGTCCGTTTACTCTGGTCCATAGTTTTCCCGTTTTCTGTGGTATCAATACTAGGCGAGTATCAGAGAACTACCCAATCAAATGGGCCATAAACCGCGCGCGATCAGCCTTTACCATAGTTAACCTCTATATTCCCGCGACACACACTCACACTCTTATTCACTTATCCACGTAAATGTATAACATTGCCACGTATGTCGGAAGAGCTTAAGCTTAGAGTTTGCCCCTTCTATTGCAGTGCCCCATTGACAGAGGTACTCGAAAGAGGGAAAACCAGAAAGCCAAGGTGTCAAAAACTGAAATAAAAATTATGTATTCGTTAACAAGCGTTGGAACCGATTGAGATAGCTCAGGGGTTACATAGGCAGTAACGCTGAGTGGGAGATCCTTGAGTTCCAGTCCATAGAGTGGAAAATATTCGATAGCTGGATCGAGCTCAACTAATGTCTGGAGGAGTCAAGCAGTTGGCTGCTCTGATTGGTAGTTTTCGATCGCCACGTTCGCCACAATATCGCCTCCCCCGGGATACATGCCTAACAGCCAAGGGACTATAAACCATCGTAATTGTTGCGTCTACTAACATCGCCCAATCATTAATCTCGTATGTGCAGTGCATGTTACACTCACGGGACTAATGACATTAGCAGTTGTCGCACCCTGAAACATCAGTCATTAGACACGTACACATCATGCTTGTAACATCCCATTTAAGAGGGAAAGTGGCGATGGGTGTATGGTCGAAGAGGCCCAATGCAGGATGGATGGCGATATAATATGCATTACATATTCAGGAATAATAGTTGTTTCAGGGTACGACAACTGCGATGGTAATTGGTCCCGTGCGTAGTGCATATTACATCCCACTTACGAAGGAAGTGTAATATAATACATATAATACACACTAATATAATACACACGCTCATATAATACTCACTACACGTAAAGAATTGATGTTTCCGAGTGCGAAAAGTGCGATGGTTATTAGTACCGCATGTGTAGTGCATACTATATCCCACTTCCGAGGGAAGGTGGTGATGATTGTACGGTCAGTAAGAGCCGAGGCTGGGGTTCTACGAATGGAGAGACCCGAGGCTGGGGGAGCGAGGCAGGCACGCGTGTGAGCAGCGTGTGTCGCCAGCACCGGCGAATGCCAAGGTAGCGGGCCACGGAATGTGCGCGATATTTCCTTCCTCATCCGTGCCACCCCTCCTCTCCGCGTACACACACACTCTTGCGTGCACCGAGGTGTAGGACGTCGGTGGATATGACGACCGAGCGGGGCAGGAACACCGCCACTTCCCGCGAAATAACGTGCAGAACGCTCACGGAATTAATGACCATTGTAGTCGTTGTTCCCATAAATTTCAATCAAATATTAGTCCCGCAGGTGTAGTGAATTTTATATCTGGCTTAGGAGAGAACGTGGCGATGACTGTACCATCGGAGGCGGCATGGTTGGCGATATGTGCTGTTAAAAATTGAGTAGTATAAGTAATTAAAATCCTGATTTTTATTTATTCCATATTTGAATAATAATGTGCTGTGCTTTATTTATAACATTTTAGGTCCCTGAACCTGCCCCAAATTCGTTATTAATATAAAGAAATAGTGATATATTTATAATATAATTTAATAATTATTCCCGAGGCACCGCAACGCCGTTCCGCGTCCCACCAAAAATCAAGTCCTGGTATTGGGTGATTTACATCTTGAGGCAGAGTTACATACGTCGAACTTTCATATGCTTTATTCAAATGGTCTCTTGTAAAAGTAGGGGTAAATGACTTATACCACTCTACCTCTCAGCAGCTCGTATAACCCAGACTATAAAGGATTGATGTTTACGAGGGCGAAAGCTGTGACGGTTATTAGTCCCGCATGTGTAGTGCATGTTATATCCTAATTCCGAGGGAACGTTGTGATGGTCAGTGAGATCCGAGGCTGGCAGGGCGAGGCAGACATGCATGAGCACAGAGTGCGTGCATGCGTTGACTTCGCAGCGTCGCGAGGCGGACACGCGTGCGGTGGCGGGCTGTCACTCGTGTCAGCGCGCGTCGCCGGCGTCGGCCGCGCGGCGGGTGACGTGCTGCGGTCGCCGCATGTAATGCATTCGTTAGTCCGCTTTGTATTAAAATTGCGCAAACCTCAAAATAACTCGGCGCGGGGGTGGAGGAGCGGGGGCGGGGCGGGGCGTCGAAATGGAGCGAGATCGCGTGGCCACGGTCTTTGACAAGAGCTTTCATCGCCGGCAGCTGACTCGCTACACGTCATGCCCCACAACCGAGAGGGATTCGGAAATGCTATTGGTTTCTGAATGACCCGGTTACGAGAACGCTGCAGTCGGTGCGAACGCAGTGTGGCATTACCGCGACAGAACAATTTACTCTGTCGCATTGTTAATGTAGAGAATATGCAGTCTGGAAATTCGGATGCTGTGCTTAATGGTGTTTCATGCTTTTAGTATCATTCTAAATAATCGAATTTCTTTTTTAATCTGGCACAATACTGTTTCAGAGAATTTCAAGTGTTTCTTCTCTAATTTTTTTACCCGAACCATTAGAAAAAGTTGCAATATTTCGTTTAATTTGACTTATGTAAGGCAAAATATAGAGTAAACAAGTATATAAAATTGTTTAGAGAATCGCGAAAGCCATAACGCACCTGAATAATAGATAAAGAAAATTGTAATTTTGATTCCTATGTCTGTTATTATTATGTTCACTATTCAAGATTGAATCATAATTAATAATACCGACCTCTTAACGATAACATCAGTTTTACTTAATAGTGCTTTACACTTGCATTCAATTAATTAATTAATCTCAATCAAGTTTGGAACTTACTTCAAGGGAATTGTTTTTAACGATATTTCTGTGTCACATTTCTCAAACACGTTGTTTCTTATACTAACACTTTTTAGTTGAATATATTACACAATATTGTACTTCTGTGAATAAATAGATGACGTTTCAATGAGTTATAGGGAGTTCGTGTCTCCCGCTGATTGGTAATTACAGTGATTCGTAACAATTGTATCAGTCTCCCGAAATTCACTTCACATTTAGTCAATGAAGGACAAACGTTGAACTGAAGACGTTATAACTGATGCAAGTGACATGATCTACTTGCTACTTGTAAATACAGTTACCTAATGGTGTTCTCGTAATCCCCAAAAGGATCAAAGGAGAATGTTTGCTAACTGTTATTAACACTAGGTGAACTTGATGTGTCGTACTAAGTACGTATAAGTGGGTCGATTAGTGAGTGCTTGTCGTGTGAACGTTCGATGAATGCGTAAATGTACAAGGTTGTAAGCGCTTCTAAGCATGTTTAGATTATTCGCAAGTGTGTGTGTTTGTTTTGAGAGAATGAGTGGGTACACACTAGAATATGCTGGCAACATTTAAAGTTACAGACTATTTCACACCGTTTTACAATTCATTACATTGTTTATGTTGCACGCAGAATATCTTTCATGACGTTTGATCTTGAGAAATATCCCTTTTGAAATAATAATTAATAAAACATTTCCCTTCCCACATCAGTTTCTTCCTGATTCCGTTTCTTTGATGTCTGTACAGCTTGATCTCGAAATCCCATCTCGAAATTAGTGACCTGATAATTGAATGAGTAATTTAAGAAATAGACGTGTTCTATGCTTTCGCAAACTAGTGCAGTTCAACTTTTGATTCACAAAATGCATTCAGCTTAGTTATATGACAATGTTACATAACTGCTGTTCGATATTACGATCTAAGAAGATTTGGTTCCTCATTTATTGGAATAGGCTACTTGTCCGGAGAGCTTTTTGTCTTGAGTAGCAATGGCAAGCAGTTGTTTCCAAAGATTCAGCGATATTTACGCCGTAAGATGGACATTGCAGCTTGCCACGTTATACCACGAACCTTTCATACCAAAAACCTCAATAGTCAATGGTCCAGAAAACAATAAATACTCATCTCTTATCTTACAACAATGCTTCTAAGACTCCCGTCCCTCCTTCATTTCTTTGCTCTGCAAAGACATACTTCTTCCACCGCATCAGGCAAAGATATTTTTGTTCTTCGAATTTAGGAGCAACTTCTGACTGTCATCGACGACCTCTTTCGATTATTAATGGTACCATACGCCGAACTATTTATAAAATTGTCACTGGATCCCGACTTAAGATTCTCAGAATGGGATGGTAAAGACCATCTTCTGAATGATTTACATTTCTCAATTCAACCGTATAGCTTAATAAGCTCAATTTAGAAACACGAATCTTGAAATGAGGGCTCTTTATACCACACGATTTCCATAAGCCGCTTAAAAAGGATTAGCGGCATTAAATATTCCAGTGGAAATCTTTCCGTTTCTGAAACCAGGAAAATGTTCATAACTAACACATAGAACCAGATACTTTTATGTACAAATTCGGGTTTTCATTCGCCGAATAAAACATGTTAGTATTTGGACCTAACGGGTCTGACATGGACTGATAGTATTCCGCGTTTGATGTGGTATAATCATGTTATATTTTTAAAAGATGCCTCATCACTCATACTTCTATCACATTATATCATATTAAATTTGAAATCATTACACTTATAATTATTAGAATTTACCCCCTGGTATGGTTTGACACATAAACATTTTAAAATACTGCGGGTGCGAGTATAGAGTGCGGGAGAGAAAAAAATTGGAAAAATTGTAGATTGTGCCAAAAAATATACTGCATAACATACAACTTGCATCTGCATTATGTGCATTTCGAACAGGTGCATAATTACCTGGAGTGTTAATTATACGCATAATTTCAGGTAAATGATCTCAATATAAAGTAATTTTGTCCAGGTACAATGTACGAATGCTTCTCCAGGCAGTTAACGCAGCTTTTTTTATAATCTATTCTAATGGATCTAATGGAAGCTGAATTTAGAATATGCAAATGTGTTTATTATTGTTTTGAAGTTTTTTCTGCACGAAACATTGCCTTTAATAATATTTTCGTCTTCTTAATTAGCATTACAATTTCACCTCATTGTATTGTAAATAAATGAAAAGCCTTTGAAATGAACTATTGTAATCATCTTTCTTGGAGCTTCTCGCTGGCATTTTCAGATAATGTTTGAGAGTTTTTCTAATAGTATACTGCTATTGCATTTCGAACGTTCCTATTGATTTATCGGAAATGTGTCATGAACACTTGCTGCAGGCAGGAGTCTGGTGTTCGACATGGTGGGTAATGTACAGAGAGAGAGACAGAGGGAAGTATTTGCCCCGTGCAGATTGCTTGTTGACAGCCGACGAGCAGAACTACTCAACTGCGAAGAGCTGAACAGTCTTACGATGATGTGGACAGCAGACTTGGGGAAACTAGAATACAGATTTTGTATTTCTGGTCGTTATTTTCATGATAAGTACTTTAATATAAAGAAATGATGATGAGATCATGGAATCTTTTGTTTTTAGTCAGTTTTCGTTCGGGAATGAAAATTTTCTGTAGAAATTACTCTAAGCCAACCTGAAGATAATCGCTATGGAATCGAAATGAATGTTGCAAACAAAAATCTATTTTTAGATTATAAAAATTGCATTAAGTGGTAGCTAAATACATTCAACTGCTTCTTAATAATAAACATATATGAAAACTAACTGTGATATTTCGAAATTGAAACGTCTTTGGCAAAATTAGGTACCAGACCGTAACGATACTTACCACGTAATAGTAATGTAGATCTAGCAAGGCAAAAACATGTATATCGTTGAATTTCTATGAGCACTTATCACAAAATTAATGTGTCCCTCTAACAATTAGTTTGAAGAGCATTGTCACACCATGTAAAAGGCAGCACGTTGAATTCAACACTGCAATTGTCAAAAAATGTGCGCTACTATTAATAGTCGCTTGAAGAATTTGTCAATATCTGCCTTCTCATCGTCGTATATATCTCGAAAAAGAAGCAGTTTCGACGTCTAAGTATCTTTCTATGTTATTTTCCTATTCTTTTTCTATTTCTATTTTCTATCTTCTTTCTATACCTATTTCTGAATACATTTTTCTTCTTTCCTTTTTTCTACCTCCCTATATCTGAGTACCTTTCTATGAAGTAAATTAAAGAACTACATTTCTCATGGCAATGTTAAGTCTGCACCTCTTAAAGTTAATCCCCATTTAACTAGCGTTGGGGAACATAACGGCTACACCACGCAATAATGTTTGCCGCAAACACCCGAATTCCAGCGTTGTTTGTCAATTTTCTCTTAATCGATTGAGTTCGTATAGATAATAACACTAGCTTTACTTCTAGGCATCGAACCTCCCCTTAGCCCCAACACAGCTCCTCTTAGTCGTCACATGCAGTTATTACAGTTTTTGTCTTAAGTAATCTTAAGTCTTAAATAATAAGTTAGCTAGTATCTCACTAGATAACTAGAAAATAAGCCAACTCACTTGCGCACAGACTAAATCACTGTACAATTAATCACGTTATGTAAAGTCTTAATCATGTAATGTTTGGTGCGTATATTGTTTGGTACAGGATTTAAAGCCCCCAGGGGTGGTTTAGAATGTTATGTATTGACCTCCCAAATTAACGGTAAATATTTAAGACGTCTGTATGGCCGAAATACTAGCTGTAGAAAGGGTAGCCATGGTCACGGTAACAAGTTGATGGGGGGATTGAGAAAAAGAATGTGCTAAAATGTGGAAACATGATGTACAGTCTATGAATAATAACGCTAAATTATTCAGAACAAATCGTGGGCTGCTGTAGGAAATATATTTATTACAGATCAACGAAGGTTTCTAGTATGTTATTACGTATATTTTAATTGAATGTAACTAAAATTCTGAGGAAATTCGAAGCTAGTCTATTGTCGAGAGTCAAAAATTGTTGGTCCGTCTTTGATAAGTGAACATCTCAGTTGAAGCTGATAAGAACTTATCAGTTTAATTAAAGACTTGCAGAAGTGTGTCGTGGGCCAAGTCGTTGCAGAGGACACAAGTGAATGCCTGTCGAGCAGATCTATGTTTAAATGGGTTTATCACGTTACATGTCACATCATATGGCAAAGAGCTCCCACAACGTTTGGTACTGAATCTGATGTCTGCCCTCTGACTCCCTAGATAGGTGGTTGATGGTTCATTATAAAGCTTTGGGGCCATTTTTCACTAAAAAATCATTCTAGAAGGTTTTTTCTAAATTTAATTTGAATTTAATCTTAAAAGTTTTTGTAAATTACATATAACTTAATTTTTTATTTACGTCTTTATTTCAATTTTTTATTTTATCGTTTAGTAAATTAAATACATTTTTCTTGTTTGCATTAAAAATCGTATTTTATCACCACATTAATTGAACATATGCATTTAAAACTCCACCACCACCTATCAAAACTCGAGAAAGGATGAATATCTTATTTTCCATTATGGCCTAGAAAATTGCATAATATATATTACGTAGTACATCAATAAAGTGAATATCTTCATATTGTCGTTTCATTTTAGTTATAATAATAAACTTATGAAACCTTATGAGCGACATAGTCATAAATTTCTATTAGACTAATATTATTAACCTAATTTTATTAGAAATTTTAGACAAGTGGACCAGACTTTTATTAGACATGCTGACCTCGTCTCTTTAATCTTTAAAGTTAATCTTAGTCATTAGCCCAATTACTTTCCAACCTAACGACATATAATCCTAGGATGCAATGTTTTAATTGCTTTCTCAATTTCTTCTAATAATTGATATGCAATATGGTCAATACTTTCCATTTTATTACTCTTTCCTTGTCCTTTCAGTCACTACGTGATTATAAATTCAGAATGCTAGACCCGCTAAAGTGGGTCTTGTTCAGAACAAATATGATATCAAATGTATGCCTCCAGCGGTAGAGAGAAAATATATGCTTGTATTATTGAAAAAGAAAGTTCTTAAATGAAAAGAAAAAATATTGAAAGTAACTCGTGGGTAAAGGGGGTATAATTTCACTCGTGGTAAACAAGTAAACTCGTTCACATTGTAGCTAGTTTTCCTTAACATATCACTAGTACAATTATACCCTTCTTTATCCTCTCGTTAATTACTATTGAGTTCAGTAAAAAAAATAATCTTTAATTGTATGTTGTGTTTTGTTTTGTTTCTTCAGTGTGCCTCCCGGCGGGAATCTCTAGCAAATTATTCGAAAAATAAATTAAAAGTAACAACTATAGTCTAAATGCATCGTTCTTTCAAAGAGAACCTGCTCCTGCTTCTGGTCTTGATACGTACGTCCATGACTGCTGGATCGATACCATCTCCGACTCCTCTCCCCCTGGAACATCCGTCTTTTCAGTCGAGAGAGCAATATCCGTTTATCCGTCGCCCCCTTACCCGATGTTTGTCGACCTCCTGTGAGAAATCGCCAACTTCCCGAGATCCCGTTTTCACGGGACGTCTTTGGAATACTCCCCTATTTCAAGATCTACTTCAGCTTCTACAAGAAGCGAAGATTTTTACGTTCAAAAAAAGGCATGATATTGAGCGGAAAATTATCTGAAAGGTTCGTAATTCATAAGAAGCAATAGGAAATTTTTACTACTTCCTGCACACAGGATAAACTATTTTTCAATCAGACTGCAAATCTTGTGGTTTTGAAGGTTGGATGATATTACCGACTCGGTCATTACAGTCAGCGCAAGTTCAATGACCTGGAAGTGATATAAACTTGGAATATTTATGTAGGATAATGGTTGTGGGTAACATACGATCCACTCCAAAAGACATTTTCTATTCACCAAAACACGTTTTCGGCTTGCACTGTGGATCATTTAGGCGTGATTTTCAAAAGCATTAATATTCTAAAACATTTACCCAAAGTAACAGGAAAGAGAGTTTGTAATTTTCATGTTAGATAGGTTGATGAAATATACTTGAGTGAGTAAGAATATGAACGTTCTTTGAGCTTTTCTGAAAAAATTTTACCTGTTTGACGTAGTGTATAAGACGACAGTCAATCTTCAAAAGTCCACTGAGTAGATGCTTTAATATAAGATCAGCAATATTAGGAGAGAAATTGTTAATAATTTGGGTATTTTAAATGTAAAATCTATATTCCACAATTTTATTTCATTGTCAATTTTTAAAGAAGCGTCTTATGGTCAGATTATTTCCTTAAATAATTTTATAAGTACCTAGAAATTACCTCTATGAACTTGAGAGCGACAAATAGGGTGAAATTTCGCAAATATATCGAAAGTATGAGAGATATTTACGACTATACCACTACTGATGAAAATAATAATCCCTATACAGTATTTGAGTAACTTCGAGTGTGCGCGGGTGCATGTGCGCGTGAGTGCAAATTCGTCACTCACGGTTAGAACACTTCCCTTGCACCAATCGACACATGAGGTGTCATTTCATGCGTCTCGGTCTTCTGGTGAGGAACTGATAATTTGTTTTTGGTCTGGTCAGAAGATTCTAAGACATTTCCAAAAACATGTTTTTGCGTGTTTTAGTGCTGCGATCTTATTGGGTAGAGAGAGAATTTCACCTTCGCCACCTAAATTGATCTTTGTAGGTGAATTTGATTGAACTGTAGCAATTTTCGATCCCAGACGCCGTAATACAAGGATGGTAACACTGTTCTGGAACATGTGAAACACGCGGTAGATGTGTCAATAGTGATGCTGCCTTGAACATAAGAAGTGAAATCATTTGTCATTATTACCGTATTTTTAATAATAAATATGTAAACACCTACGTACAGGAATTCATTAAATATGAAGAATGCCATGTGAATATGGAGAAAACCAGAACTGTGCTCTGAGTCATGTTAGAGAACGAAAGCACAAGCGAATTTGACTTAACACATTTAACTTCTCAAGGGTGAAAATACAGGGGAAAATCAAATGTAATTTTAGAAGGTTTTACCACAGAATTTTAGAAACTAATTGAGAATGATCTTATATTAGGATTAGTGAATAACGCTGAATAAGAGCATACAGGTCATCTTCTATGTGCATTTTTGGACATATTAGCAGAAAGGGTAAAAGATATAGGTGTGCTACATTCTAACTATTAATATCATCCATAACTGCAAGTATTTTTTTCCACGATTACAATTTTGAAATTGAAATATTACCTATTCATATCCCGAATGGAGGTTATTGGATGTTGGGAATTTTTGAACAGAAGTATAAATATGTCAGCTACATTGATTCATTGGTAATTCCGGCAGCAGTAACTCTAAGAACTTATTTGAACCAAGTTATGCATGACATTTAGAAATACTCATCGCATGAAATAACTTTTAAAACAGTTTACAGCGTGAGCGTTGCCACATTCAATAATAATAATAATAATAATAATAATAATATATTGTATATACATAATGTAAACTTAATTCAGCATCAATTACAGAATGTAGTATAACATAGTAATCCAAATCACATTCGGGTGATATTTGGTAAAATCTGAGCAATAAACTCCAAGGAAAAATTGTCTCTGATTGTTCACACACAAAAAAAAGTATTAAACCACACTGGTTTCGATTTCAGAGTTTAAAAGCCAAGTTTCTAGAGAACATACACCCACATCTCCAACCTTCATGTAGAACTACTTACTTCTTCTGTTCCAAGCTGCCAACGTCCCCACCAAAATTCGGAAGCTAATTCCCACCACTTTGAAACAACCCTCGCCCCATACCTGCTTGCTGATCCTGTTTCACACGCTACGAAAACCTGCGAACTTACAGCATCACGGTTCTCGGCGTTGCGGCGTCTTTCGGCTGTCGCTTTCAATTAGTGTTCACCTTTTAATTAAAAATCCACCGGGAAGTTGCCGCCAACAGCGCACGGTGGTTCGAAATACTAAAAAGAAGACAAAGTTTTTTTAAGTGTTCAACTCGTTTTATTCAAGTACGTTGAAAATAAAGCTTGAGAGCTTAATGTTACATACTATCTTTTCATTTTTTTCATGTTGGGAAATGGTATACATACGGAGAATTTGTAGAAAGGCTAATGTTATTGAATCAATGTGAGTTTGATTTACAAATTTCTAGGTAATGTTTTATATGAAAACCCCATTTTCGTTGGTTACTTCTTATCACTTTCTGACTATATTTCTTATAAAAGTATATTTAGTACTTTCATGTACATAGTAAATATTTTGCTGAATTCAATCCTACTCGAAGCAACAGTATCTTTTTCAAAATCTATTCCTTCGTTTTTGGCACTTCTGCCTTTCAGGGGTAAAACAATTATAATAAGTCAGTAATCTTCATTTACAAAAAGGTGCACACATACATAAAATACTAGGGGGTATGTTCATAAGGATTTCATTTCAAAATTCAGACAAGTATTTAAGTTTTAATCTATAGTTAACGTACAATTGTAAAACCAAGTGGCAGAAACGTTCACTCGGGGCACGTGGCCCATTGATAACAGCACCGCCAGTCTGGAATTGTTTGGAAGACATATCGAAAACGGCGAATCAGAATAGCTAAATCTGGCAAAGATCCAGGTATTTAGAGTCAGGTGAAAATCAACCACAACAGACGCTCAAATTTGAACAGACAGGTCTACGAACCTACTGTTAGAAATTTCGTTTAATTGAAGAAGTTATTTTTGTCTTTTTTTTTTCTTCAATCCGGACCGTAGCACGGAGTAGTCTGCGGCGTGCTAAAGCGAACCCCTCCTCGTCAACCAACCCTTACCTCCCCTCCTGGGCAGTCTGTGTAGAAACACGCCGAAGAGGAGGGCGCTAATGTTTAAATATCGCCATAAAACAAGAAGAAAGACAACGCTCAGAAAGGGGAGAGGCGTTAAGCTACGGTTATGAGCGTAATACAAGTCGTTATCCTGCTTTTAATGGTCGAGAAGGGATGGAGCCGTTCTATTTTTTTGCTCTAAGAGCATTGTGCGTGATTGAATTGAAGTATGAGTTAGGAAGTCTTGGAGTTACGACGTTGGGTTACTACTGGAAAATATAGAGACTAAACGAAGAGAATGTAATTAAGGTCATTTCTATGCATTTTAGGGGACTGTCTCGACTCTAATAAACGAGGGACGTAAGATGGTTGGTTAAAAAATAGTCGTCCAAGCATAGTGACATTTTGTATTCATAAAAAGGATAATTCAGTTATAAGTTTTATAGTATTTTCATTTAGTAGAATAAATGTGAGAAACTATTATATCTAAAATCCAATTACTAAATTGAAACTATAGAGTTTACAAGTTTGATAATTGCAATAATTATAAGAGTAAAGGTATTTCACAAAGTCAACAAACGATTGAACATATTCATTTACTAACAGGTCTGATATCTCAAGGTCTTGGAACATCGTGTTCAATGCGCGCGTTTCATCAACGCCGTGGTTTTGGATCCTGCGTACAGCATGATGGATGTTTTCAATTGTTTGTGGCAGACTATGCATTTACAGTATTCCATGCACCATCTCTGAACCCAAATCCTTCTTGTAATTAGTATCCTTACCACTGTAATTGGTGTGAGAGGATAAAATGTGTGCGACGCACAGGTCTAGTTCGATCAACGCCACCTAAATGTAATCTTACTCCCTACCCTTAACCCATTCTATCCCATCCTAATAATACATTTATTACTAATGTACAATACGCACAGATATGGAAATAAAATAATTCATCCTCTGAAAATGCCACGAGAAAATTGTCAATTGTTTCTGTAGATACCCAGGAATTCGAAAAATATAAAAAAACGATGATACAGTTCAGATGTTGAAGAATATGCTAATATTTCATTGTGATAATCCGCTAATTTTCATATTGCGCTTACCGACCTGATTTTCATACTTCACACCATTTAATATTTCACATTCACGGGTTGCATTACGGGATAGCAATATTTTTTATATTCTTCATATGTAAGGAACTGTTGCGTCATATATTCTGTACTACGTTATTGCAATATTGATACGTATAGGTGTTGTGGTGCGTTATCGTTGGCATTTTTCATGAAATAATTATAAACGCTGTCATTGCCAACAATAGTATTTAATATAAGAGCAGCTATCGATGGCTTAGCCATCATCATCAGTTGTCTGATACAAGGAGAAAAAACAAAACATTAAAACGTGAATATTCCTTTGATTTTACAACAAGATTATGATAAAGGTTACAAATAATTTACAATTTTTTTGGAAAATATATTTAACATTCTAGAAACTGGAAGAAAGAAAAAAGTGGGGAGGGGGGTTAAGTCATTAATACTAAAGAAAAGCGAATGAAATAGAAATAGGACACGTACATTTTTTTAAAACAGAAAACATAGACATGTAAGTTGAGCCATTCCTTACCTGATGAATGGAAGCCACAAAACGACTACGCGGGGGCGGGCTAGCCAAGGGGCTTAAGTACCCGGCCGTGGGGTGGAGGAGGGCAATGGCCTGGGTGTGGTGCGCTGTCACTTTGCAGCCCCGACGGGGTGCGGTGTGGGAGTGGTGTCTAATAGTAATTTTAGTAAAGGAGAAGGACTATGGTTTATGTTTTCATTTAATAAGTTATTATTTAAATGAATATGTAGGTGTTCTAAAGTTAATCTGGTGTGGTAGTGATTTTCTATTTCCAGTATACGAATGTCTGTGTGTGGATTGAATGTATGGCCTGCCTGGAGTAAATGATTGGCAAAGTGAGATTTACAGGTGTTTTGTTTCCAAGCATGTATGTGTTCCTTGATTCTGATATTAAAAGTTCTGCCTGTTTGACGAATATATTTGGCTATGCAGTCGTGGCAATTTAGAGAATAGACGCCGCTTTTTTCTAGAAGATCTGTGTGTTTTTTGGGGGACAGCATTTTTTGAGGGAATTCTGTGATTTGAATGAAACTTTGATAACTGCTTTTTGAATATTGTGTGCGACTTTTTGTGAAAGGGGTCCAAAATAAGGTAAGCAAGTGTACTTGTCCGGTGTTTTTGTTATAGGAGACAGTGTAGTGGACATTTTTTTGTTTTTGTTTGACTATTTTGCGGCGTAGTATGTTGTTAATGAGTTCTGTGCTGTAACCGTTAGACATAGCAATGTGTTGTATGGTGTGTAGTTCTTCCAGAAAATGAGATTTTGTCAGGCAAAACCGTAACTTTGTCCCCTACCAACAATGTCCTATAATATTTATCTGCTTTATTTTTAAAAAATTCTTAAATTTCCCAAAATTTCCTTAACCCGGAGAATAATTGGATTTTCCGACACCTCATATACTCAATATCTCATTTTCATTTGTGTCATTGAGAAATTCCTTTTATTTTGCCTGCTATGTGACATTAAAGTTTTGATTATAGATGCCAAAAATCCCTTCAGGTATTTTGCCTTGCCTCAATTTGTTGAGCAGTATTTTCGCTGTTGTAGGCCACAAATCGTACAACAATTTCTTTATTTTATCTACATTAAATTACATCATGATTTGCCAACATAGGACTATAGGTTTCTATTGGCATTTACAATGGACCATAATCCGAAATTACAAAATGAAGTTGATTTAGCCGAAAATTTTTTAGAATTTTACGCCCCCGATCAAATGAGTGTTAATGATTTACGGTGGTTGTAATGGTCTTCCATAGCTGTGCTTTGTTGCTGCATGATTATGATTAAGTCGGAGATGCCGATGTAATGCCAATGGTTGACGACACCGACATTGATATACATTTAAAGTGCGTCGATTTGAAGCGCTATAGTAGTGTAATTTAGTAACATGTACTAGCAAAGAGTTCCAACAATGAATCTGCGCGCAGAGGTGCGAGGCAAGTTATCGTACGCGACATTCATCCACTTGGGATGAAATGGGTACCGAATCAAGCACTCGCTTCCTACAATGAAGCCCAATAAGTACGTTCTTAGAACCTGCAGGGGCTCACGAATCACTTAAGTCTGCAATAATTAAGTACTAAGAACCGCAATGGCCTTACGAGTCACTTTGTTTCGCAAAAAGTACATACTTAGAAACGTCACGGGCTAACAAGCTACTTTGGTTCCGCAATACATATGTATTTAGAACCGTCACAGGCTTACGAGGCACATCGGCGTGAATGTTGGGGAGGTTGATGTTGTTCCAAGAAACCAAGTGGTTCTACTTGGAACTATGACTCACCAGCGGGAGTATGTTCATGCGAGTAGATATTGGAAGGGACGAAAACCGTGTATCCAAATTTCTTTTAAGAAAGTAAATCATTTAAAAAACGTATAAGAAACTTCTGAGAATGTAGTATTTTGAACAAAATATGCTATTCAAATTACGAATTAATACATAAATTTAGAAGCCATAAAAATGAGAAATGTGAAAAATTTAACATAAAAAAAGTTTCAAAGTTGAATTGCTGACTTGCATATATCTAAGATTTACCCTCCAGAGAACATGGCGGTTAATTCGAATGATAGATTTTAGAATTGTCGGATCATAAACACTTCAATGTAAGGTACCTCGAATGTCAGAGGTTTTATTATTCCTAAGGGGTCCAAACGGTCCGCCTTCCCGTCTCTATCGGTTACGCCACGACCCCGACCGCTGTGCGCTGTGTGGCTGGAGGCTCACGGAGTGCAGAGGATGGGTCCTGTCCGTGCCGGCCGCGAGGAGGCAGGCGGGCAGGCCGACGGGCACTGGGCAACTTGCGGCCCTGTCGCGCGCCCCTTCCGTTCTCGACATCCCATCCCCAACCTCCCCCTTCCTCGTCACTCCCACCCCACTCCACCTCCTCCCGCTCCGACCTCCCACGCACTGCGGAGTGCACCAGACGTTTCCGCAGCCACCGCCGACGTCAACGCCGCCGCCGGCGGCCACTGCCACGACGGTGGCGTCTCGGAGCGACAGGGCCATGTAAACAGCATCCTTGTAGGGATATGCAGTAAAATGTACATGGAGAAAACTGACTTGTCTGCAAACTGTCAAGGTGGTTATTAATTTTCTGAAGTTGTTGTGCGTGTATCTGGTAAGTATAAATATAAGAATTAAGTCAACATAAAGGGAATATTTTGATCTGATTTATCTTGACTCATGTCTTCATTTTCATCGCCGTATTCTAAGAGTGAGATGATGGAGGGGAAGATGGAAAAGAAACAGGGCGGTCCATGAACTGTTGTTGAAAGTATCTCTTTGAAAATGATGAGTGGAAATCATGGAAATGAGGAGAGTGTGATAGAAAAAGAAAAAGAAAGTGAAATAGAACGAGTGAGAGAGAAAGAGAGAAAAAGAAAGTGCGGAAGAGACGGAGGGAGAAAGGCAGAGGGAGAGAGATAAGAGCGTGGGGAGAGGGGGAGAGAGAGGGGGAGAGGAAGAGAGGGAGACAGGGAGAAAGAGAGAGGAAGTGAGAGAAAGAAAGAGAACGAGAGAGAGAGGGAGAGAAAGAGAGACAGACCTCTAGAAGTTTCATTCGGATAGTGGTTCAATTTCAGTTGCTCAACTTGCATCTATGATCGTAGTAGCAGATCTGTCGCTTTTATTGTTAGATTAAGTAATTTTTATGAATTTCATAGTTGGAAAGTTATATGAAAATTCTCCTAAACAGGACACAAAATACTTTTTTTAATGTATTAAATCCACTTATTTGAAGAAAAGTGTTTAAATGAGAACGTTAAGTCAATTCTCTATATTCTGAAGTGGCAACACGAAATTTCACCTCTAGTAGTGTGATTGCCTATGCTAAGATAATGATTGTCTTGAAGTAAAAGAGAAAATAATTCTTGATGACCAAACAGTTGTTAAAAGTTGCGCAAACAGTTGATAAAATAAATCGATAAATATCGATAGATCAGTCGATAGAAATCGATAGAGAAAAGTAAAAATAAATTTTGGAGTTCTCTCTTATAAATAAAGACTTAAATAAATTAATTTGATGTTTGTTTCTTTAACGTGGTTCTGTGGGTGTTGGAAACACTCTCCAACTATGGATAGAGAACCTGACAGCAATTCAGTCAACCAGAGCTTCCGAAATTATTAATATCCATTAACGAGATCCACGCATTGCTGAAAGACCTCTCGAGGAACTTTTAAGGGCCGCATCCTCTTGGAGAGCCAGTTTTCCGCATTGAATAAATAAGGGCCCCCCTCCCTCCTCGTAGCCCCTTTCCACTTCCCCTCTCAGAAACCACGGCGCTGGCCGCGAGAGTGGAGGTGGGGGCGCGGCCCGCTGCGGACCAGGCCCACACAGTGGGGCGAAGGGCGCCAAATAAATAAGCAAAAACTACATGAAATCGTGCTTATTTAATTACATCATTT
The DNA here is from genome assembly GCA_017312745.1 of Gryllus bimaculatus. NCBI lineage: Eukaryota > Metazoa > Arthropoda > Insecta > Orthoptera > Gryllidae > Gryllus > Gryllus bimaculatus. Next base: position 1,976,526 of record BOPP01000066.1, on the reverse strand, counting down.
AAAGTTACATCACAGAGAAGGTCAGTATAGATGTTACTGTAGATAAGTACAATATATCTATTCTAATAAAAGTGAATTCATCATGTACAAAATTCTATATTTATTCTTCATCTTTTTAAAATGTCTAAGACTTGTTTCTTTCCAAGAATTATAACGAGTATCTTCATCTTCTCCTTGGTTTGCTAACTTCTCATCTTCCCCTCGGCCTTTCATTCCTAGTAATCCTCACGATTTTTTCTCCTCCATTCTCTCAATATGATCGTCCCGTTCCTTTCTTCGGTCTGCTACCCATTCCGTAAACTTGCACCTTTTCCTGATGATTCTGTTCCTTATCTTTTCGTTCCTTATCCAGTAGAGCGTGATTTCTAATTTTTCTCAGAACTCTCATTTCGGCGACCGCAAGTTGTTGTTGGGTACGTTAAAAGTCTATACAAAACCCCTTCTTTTAAATTTAGAGAGAATAGTTATTAAACCAACAGCGGAAACAGAAGAAACGTAACGGTGCGCACCAGTGATTGGGAGGTCGAGGGTGGAGGTCGACATGGAGCCAGGGCACACTTTGTGTCTATCTATTTGTGTCTGTGGGATTAAGGGACCGCCAGAATTGGATTCGTAGGCTGATGCTCAGTGATTTCCCTTATAATTTTCAGGCAAATACCGGAGTAGTTTTGCCCTACAATACGGGCCACGAATCTCTCGCGATCTTTGTTTCCTACCCTGTTCTCATCCCTATTCTCTGAGTCAAGCGACGGGATGATGGCCCTCGCAAAAATTCTCTGAGAAGTAGAATTGTTTAGCAGAGGTCAATTCACAAGGACGATGTGTTATGTTCTTAACGCAAAATATATAAATTAATGGATTTATTCAGTAAACATCTGCATTAAACCTCAAGAATCAATATCCCTAAAAATGGCTTGAAAGTTTGGAACATACTTTAAAATTGAAACAAGGTAGCCCGCCAAACACGAGATAGATATGGAACGCATATTTACACTCGCTTCACATCAATGTTTCATAATTGATCAATAATATATGATAGGTCTTTTTCTACAATTTATAAATGTAAGAGAAGTAAAACGTTTTCTGCTTCCAAAAAGCAAACCGCAAGTAACGTAAAAACGTAAAGTCACGACTAAATAATTCGTACTATAAGAAAGCATGTAGAAAGCAGTGATAAGTTTTGCGGTCAACTGTTGTCACTTTAGGGAGAGTACAAATGCAATAATTGTACTGTAATGCCTGAACAGATGTTACAGATAGGGGAAATTCGGCGGAGGAGATCAGGAAGTACGGAGCCCTACTACGGATCTCTAGCAGAATTGTTAGTGGGTTCATTAGGAGCACTTTATGTGGCGCCTCGACCCACTGCGCGACGTCTCCGCGGGATAAGGGTTGGAAAGAGGGGAAGTGAGGGGTGAAGATCGCACGGGATCCTTCACTCAATCGACCGCGCACGCCGGATTCGGCCCGCCCCTCCTCGCCCCTCCTCGCCCCGCCCCGCCCGCGCCCCCCGCGTATCGCCACCACGCCGGCCCAGGCTGTCACGCCGAAGCTCTTCTACACACTGCTCGAAATTAGTTGCGGCGTTCCTCAAGGATCTGCCTGCAGCTTTTTCGCTTTGATGATGATAAGTGGTGCATCACAAGAAGGGGAGGGTTCATGGCGCTTCAGCCACCAAAACGGATTATACATATTCAGAGATAAAAGTTTGATAATTTTTTTTATATTGAAAATTATTCAACATCTCATTTGGATACATTTTAAATAACTATCAAGAAAATATGCACATGAGCATGGAACTTGCCACGCTATCTTCTTCCACTTTCATCAATCATATAAGATCTTCTATTATCCTGGAAGTGGGAAAAAGAATGCCAAAAGGCTAATATAGAAAGGAATCTAAAACTCCTGTAACCTTCAGCATATAGATTCTACAGCACATAATTCTACAAAGGGTAAAAGAAATCAAACTATGTTCTAATAAATTGAAATTAATTCCTAATTGAGAATAAATTGGCCAAGATTACTTTTACGGAAACTTCAACTTGGTTGCATTGGAAAACTTGCCCACAGAAAACTTTGATTTACTGATGATCCATGTTGTGACAAATGTTCAAAACCTGTAAAAACGTACCGTCGGCTTATTCCTGTCGTAGGGTGTAATATAAGGTATTCTTGAACTCGACACCACGCGTAAGTCCATTAGAAACATTTTAGATCTTCCACATTCTCCAACACAGACGTCACAGATCAGTATCAGCCGTATTTATTCGCTACTTGTCGCTCACTGGCTGAGTGGATACACAGGTTATTGAGGGAGAGGGTGAGGTTGAAAGTGTTAATTTAGTCGCGCATTTATATAATATAAGAGATTTTAAGAATACACGAGGGTGAATCAAAAGTGAAATAACAAGTGCCAGCATACACAGAAGGGAGGGGTCGAGGAGAAGGGAGGGAGAGAAGGGGTGAAAGAGGGATGGACAGGAGGAGGGAGCAAATAGGGAGGGAGGGGGAAGGAGAGGGGAAAGGTAGGAGGAGGGAGGGAGTGAAAAAAGGGATAAGATGGAGGGGAGGAGGAGGTGTGGGGAAAGAAGAGAAGAGAGGTAGGGAGGGTAAGGATAGAAAGAAAAGGAAGGAGAGAGGGAAAGGAGGAAAGAAAGAAAGGAGAGAGAAAGAAAAGAAAGAATAGAGGGAGGGAAAAATGAAAGAAAAAGGGAGAAAAAGAGAGGGATAGTCAGCGAGAGGGAGGGATGAAGAGTGAGGTACATAGGAGGGAGGAGAGGGACATAGTGAGAGGCGGAAGGGGGGGTGAGGGAGAGGAGGAAGAGAGATACGGAGACAGATAAACAGACTGGCAAATCACCCTGCAAACAGCCTAGCAAAGAGCCCAACAAACAGAAACAGACGCAATCGGAGGCAGTGAGACCTCCTTAGAGCGAGAGAGTCGGAGAAGTACACGAAATTCAACTAAGTCGAAACAAAAACTAGTTCTTCCCCTCACCAGTCCCCCCCCCACTCCACCACACTCGCAAGGGGCTATCGTCTGCCCCCTCCCTTTCCTTAGAGAGACACCGCTCAAAAATACAACACGTCAACATCATTTCCTCGATTCCCTTCTTCCGTCCTTTGCCAATGAATAATTCATGCTTTGGAAGTGGAAAAGAAATCATAACAGAGTCCTCCCGCGAGGAACGAAAACAAGGACGCGCGGCGCGTTAGCTTGGAGAACAGCGCTCACGCGGCAACTGCCCTAACCACGCCCGGATGCAACATTTTTGTTTTATTCACTTATTTATTTATTTTATACAGTCACTACTAGCGGTTACTCTTAGGACAGGCTCAGAATGATTGAAGTTCAATTTTGTAGCATTAGTGCTTAAAGTGAGACGATGCTCAAATGTTCAGATAAATCTGCAACAACGAAAACAAAATACTCTCGTCTGATCATCTACAACTCATCTTAATGCAATGTGGTACCCAATTTTATTTTTATATTTGTATTAAAGTAAAAGGAATGTCTGTAAGACTGTCTACGAGGCACAAATAGTATTAGTAATTTTCATATTAATGGTATAAAGTTTCCGTTTCTTTCACGGTCGAGATTGAGATTTTTTGCGGTGGCCGTAGGTCGAGACAAAAAGCTCAATCGAGACTATGAAAAAATAGAAACTTTACCCAGGGAATATGAACATATTTTCTACAACTGCATAAAAATTTAATAGAAAAACTGTGTAAACTTGTATTAGAAAAGAAGCCTACCGTGAACAATATAGAAATGCATTTCATAGGGCCAAGATTAGGGTATTCTAAAACCATGCAAAAAATAATTTTTTAACGGTAACAAGGTAATTGTTTTGGCAACAAACTTTTTTCATATATATAAACAAATTATAAAATTTCATACGGCCATGCGATAAACAGACGTTTCCTTTTTTATGCAGTGATTTTATTCTGCTTGTAGGATTGCAACATTCAGACCCATCGGTCTAGTGTCGCAACACTTCCTATGCACAAAACACGCGTACGTAATCTTTCTTTTGAGCTTTCTCTCCGTGCCTGATGAGCAATCAGACACATTTATTAGCAGAGATTGAACCTCTATTAGACGAACACAACTTTCTGATGCTGACTGGAATATTCGTTGTCATATTACTTCGAACAGAGGAATCTGGAATCGCTTAACTCGCAGGATAATTATTTTAAAACCAAGAAAAATGCACGTACGAATGAATCGGTAGAAAACAAACACAATGATATGAAAATAAATGAAGTAAATTTGGAAATAGCATTATTAGAACGGAAGTTGGTTATCCATAACCTTAAAATAGTACTTAAGCGGCTCTCTGTAACATTGTTCACTACAACAATATGTAACAACTTATTTATTTATTTACTGTCAAAAACAATTAAAAACGTACTATGAGCGAGAAATGTAATCTATTCACAATTTTTTAAAATTCTGGAATCCATACTCAAAGTTGAATTAAGAACACAATAGGAATGATCCTAAAAATAGAGTTCACAGTCCCTGAAGATCTACATGAAGCGTAATACTATCCCGATCGTGGCTGGCATTTTCCTCGGTGAATGCGGAAAGAAAGGACGAGGTCAGTTGTGTGTGGTACCCAACCGTTTGCAGTCAGGCGACAGCGAGGGGTGTGGCCACGGCAGCCAGCGCCATTATAAATCTCAGAAACCTCTCCCCCACCCCCCACCACCCACCGCCCCAACCCACTCGCTCTCTCGCCGAGACCGCACCGTCGTCTGCAGGCGATCTCACCGCCCACCGCAGAAGCCGCACAAAACAAATATTGCGCTCCCTTAGGCCCCACTCCCAGCCGGCCCAGAACGGAGAGCCTCTGAGGCGGCGTAGTTGGAACTGAAACTGTTTTACCGCGAGAGGATGCTCAGGGCGTCAACTGATGTCACAGCAGTGCCTCTGACCGGGAAGCACGGAGATTCGAGTCCCGACAGCGGCAGGATTTTCGACACTGGCTAGTTAGCTAGGTCGAATTCAGTCGCTGTTTGGAGGAGAGCTATAGCGGCTGGCTGCCTTGATCGATAGTTTTCCGTGGTTTCTCCGATTAACACCAGGCAGAACCACTGAAGCAGAACCATAACAAACGGGCAACAGACCGCGTGCGGTCTTTCCTTCCTCTTCCTTATCCTTTCCTCACCCATTACGTACACACTTACTCTCACATATACTACTCTATCACTCTTGTCGGGAGAGCAGTCGGGATCTTAAAACTTCTCCCGGCTGGGGCGGAGCCCCGCTGGTGGGAGATATCTCGATGGGAGAAACCCCGTTATCCGTCGGTAGTTCGGCACGGGATCTCGTCATTCATCGGGTGATCGCTGGAATCTCTCGGGAGAAAACATGCACTGCACTTGCGGGAAAAATTACCTAACCATTGTCGCGCGCAAATTCAGTAATCATCAATCAATCTGAAATTGTTTTCTGTGAAAGGATTTGACTCGTTTAATTTAGAAATACACACCTCGTCAAATACCGAAGTGCTGACGAATTTGTATAAATTCTATACATTTCCTCATGCTATACATTTGACCTCCAGATTGATCATCAAAATTGGAAAATTCTTGTGAATAATACCAAAATTATATGTTTTACTATACTTCAGGATGCAAGTTTCTTTAATAGATCCAGGAATCTTCGAAAAGGCTGCAGTTAGAAACAAATTTTAGATGGAAGAATATGGCCAGAACTAGAGAGACTTCTTGCATCTAATCACGTTCTAGTAACACCAGGGGGTACATAAATACTAACTGCATATTCTTAAATGTGCTACAAGGCCTGGAGACAGACCGACTACTCACTGGAGAAACCACACAAATATTCCTCTTCCTTAAGCTGTCCTGCCATTCGAGCTATAACGAAGATCCTCGGGAAAGATTGGGTAAATGGGTGCGAAATTGTCTTCAATGAAAGAACGTGACGCCGTAAAGATAACTATTCTACCTCACCATTTCATTAAAAAATTGACAGTGTTAAAATTGCTGATCAGTGATATAAATATTTATAGATCCTATACGTTTATTAAATGTACCCGTAAGGAAGTCATGCTTAAATTTATATTGGCAGAGTTGAAGCCTTACACATTGACAATCGCGTAGCATAGAGGTTCAGATTTTTTCATCGGTAAGTAGAGCCTTTGCTTTGAATATCACAATAAAAAAGATAAGGAAAAATAAACAGAAGATGGTAAAGCATCCTTTGTAAAATAATTGTGTGTGACACAATGTCAATAAACCGATTAAAGGAACCAGATGTTTCAAGTTTTGTTGGAAAGCAAAAGTTGACTGTCATTATTCGAAAGTGTGTATACTGTAGAATTAATGTGAAAAAATAATAACTTTGAAAAATATTTTAGGAAAAAAATCTCAAAAATAAAAATTTACCAGTACGTGTAATCTTTAATATATGAATTTGCATTTTTTAAATGGAAAATTAGATCATAGTACCGGAGCGAGGAATGTTAGGTCCCGCAAAATATAGCTCCAGGAACATATTTCTCTGTAGTAAATACATCTGTTTTAACCCGTGTCATAAACAAGACTTTCCTTTGGAACCGTATTTTCCTTAAGCAGTTTGTTTAGTTTCAAACACTCGTATGGCACATTGAATAATGAATAGGACTATAGTAGCTGTGCCTCATACATATAAGAAGCATGTAAGAAGTAGTGATATTTGCAATCAGTGTTTTAGGCATCAATGAAAGTACGATTACTAGAAAGAAGGCACACTTCGTTCACTCTTTGCAGTTACTTAATACCTTCTGTTGAATGTGCCCTATTAATTCCGGAGATAATAAAGGAATGCTTTAGTAAAGTGAATTACGCATGGCTAACTTTAACAAGTGGTGCTACAATACATACATACTTTCTCGCATCTTTGCAACTTTGCAATTGTCGGGAAATCGTAACGTTTATCAGGACCTGTGTAATTCCTATAAGCGTTCTTTGTTCTATCCATGAAAGAAATGAAGAAACAATGTGTTGTGATTTTTAATAAAATGTTTTTTTTATAATTGCATTAATTTTGAGAAGAAATTACTTGAAATATACTCGTTGTTTCAAAAAATTGAACATAACCTTTCTTAAAGACCTGTATTTTTAGATCATTTTGTTTAAGACATATATCTCAATCTTCATATTTGTAGTTTTGGAATGTGACCTATTTGCAATTTTCAAAAATACAGGTTCACCGAAAATGAGAAAACAAATTTACACCGTTATGTCATACATCTGAAGAGAAAGTTCAAAGAAAACATTTTGTGCCGTTGCTGAGATAAAAATTGTTAAAAAATTGTGTATGTTCCACAGAAAATTACATGAATACCACTCATATTTTCGAAAAATTGTACATGACGTTATTTGAAGATATATCTCTAAAAACAAATTTCATTAAGAAGAAAAATATAAGTGTTCAATATTGTAGTTGTAGGAAGACCCCGAAAAAATATTGAACTTATGTGAGTTTTGGAAAATCGAAGAATTGAACGTAAATCAGACAAGCACCATTCTATTGAGCGTTTTTTTGCTATCCAAGCACAAATATTAATTAAATAATTTGGATCCATGTTTTAGATAATTGTTAAAATGTTAATGGCTCTTAAAGTACCTTAAAAATCGCATTGTCTTATTCAAACTCGCAGGTTCTCACATTCATTCAAATTGATGAAGGAGTATCAATTTCGGAGAAAATTTAGCAGAGAAAACAATTTAAGTGCTAGCGTTGACCGCAGGCTGACAGTCCGATAGACGTTTTGCCGTCAATTGATTTTTGGTATTAAAGATTACCAAAACATGGGTTCTGTCGACATTTCTTAAAACAAGTACTTCATTATATATGTACACAATTTATCCACTTCCTCGTTATAGAGTTTTTCGGTCGAAAATTTGTCCATTTCCGGTGTAAGATAGTACCTCTTAGAACTTTAATAACATCAGAAGTAAGGACTAAAATTAAACGTTTTTCAGAAAATTATGTGTGAGTACATAAAATTCGCGTTTTTCTTCAACTACATCCAGTTTCTGTTGCTATATATTTACAGAAATAATAACCTCCTAAAATATAATACCTTTGAATAAGTAGTAGAGAGGAAAACACCACAAATAGTACGCTGATGACCTTTCAAAGTTTACTATGAACTCAAAAAGAATGTAGTCCAAAGGAATTAATATCACTTTTATCATTGAGACTACTTGCCAAAAGATTTGCAAGAATTTAGAAACTGCTTAAATTCGTACAATCAACACCCTGTTCAACATCTTTAAACAGCATAGTCCTCTATCTTTAAACTGACTTCTTTAGTTCATCCTTTTATTCAAACCGACTATCAAACGTGTCACATTTCGTGCAGACCGAGTCACTCGTCACAAAATATCCATTCCCTGCGCATAAAATAAAAGTATGCGAACGATGCTCACCGATTACAAAAGCCCGCTTTCCCGCCTGACGAGGCATAATCGCCGCCCACGGCGGCGCCCAAAACAGGCTTTTGTGCGCGGCGGCGCTAGCCAGTTTAACCAACGCGAGACAAAGGCAGCGAGCGTAACAAAAACAATACGAAGCAGGTAGGAGCTGGCACCACTATCAATTATTTAAATGCAATCCTCGCGCTGCCGCTAAATCTGATTACTCCGCGAGCGGCAGGCGGCGCGCGCGTCGCGACGAGGCGGAACAACGCATTTTGCGCAACCTTGTTGTGGGAAGAGCGCCCCGCGCCGCCGCTCCCCCGCCCCAACCACCGCACTTCAGCGCGCCCAGCGCCGCCTCCCCGCTCGGCACGTTCTGCCGCTTCGCAAAGCCCCGCCTCAGCCACCCCACACTTCAGCGCGACCCCCGCGCCCGCTCCCTCCACCCTGCCGCGCACGTTCCGTTGCCGCGCACACGCGCCGCCGTACCGCAATGTCCCCGCCCAAGCACCTCCTTCCATCCCTGCCCAAGCCAGACTCCCCCGCCCAAGTTCCTCTCCTACCCTCGCCCAGTCCCTCCCGCCACACTTCGGGCCAGTTCGCGCCCTCGCCCGCACCCGACACGCAGTCACATACACTCCATCTCGCCCCGCCGTCCCAGCACCGTCCCCGCACAGGGCTCCCCCATCCCGGCCCCAGTTCGAGCCCCTCGCCGCCCCGGCCGTCCAAGTCGTGCTCGTTTCCTCCTACCGCGCCAACACGACCCCCCAAAGCACCTCCCCCATCCCTCTCCCCAAGCACCTCCCCACGCTGCCGCTAGCCAGCCCTCCCCCGCCCAAGCCCCTCCTCAATGCTCGCCCTAAGCTCCTCCCCCACTCCCGGCCCAGATCGCACCCTCGTCCGCACCCACACGCAGTCACGCACGTTCCATCCCCGCACTCACGCCCACCCCCACCGAATCCATCCCGCGCTTCAGCTCGACCCCTCGCCCGCACCCGCCTCCCCTTCACGCACCTTCCGTTCCCGGCGCCCCCACCCAAGCTACCCAACCCCCAGTGCGCACTCGTTACTCCGTCTAGCACATCCCGCCCTCAGCGCCATGCCCAAGCCACCCCACGCCCCCTATGCCTGGCTCGCCACCGCCGACGCGCATCTTCCGTCTCTGTGCCCGCACTAACCCCCACTCGCCCACTCCTAAACCCGCGTCTCGCACATCCCGCCCCGGCGCCTTGCCCAAGCCACCCTCCGCACCTACGCCGGGCTCGACACCCCCGGCGCCTGAGCTAACCCCCGCCCTTCAGCTACCCTTCCCCTCCCTCGCCCACGCCTGACCTCGCGTCTCGCATGTTCCGACCGGCGTACCCCTGCCCTCGCGTCAACTGTCGCCGAGTCGTTCCCACCCACGTCGCCCCCACACCGCAGCCCGCACCGCCACGACCGATCTTACGCCGCCCACGCATTGCTCACACTCGCGATTGACTGGGTTTGCGAATTGCGCCCTGTTCCTCTTCAGTGCCACGGCCGACCTCCACCGCTCTCCCCACAATCCCCTCCTTACTCTGCTTTACTCTACACCGTCGACACCATCTACCCCATCCTCTCTTCTATTTCTTCCAATTCCTCTTCTCCTCTCTTCTTTCGCTTTTTTTCTCCCCTCCATCTCTACTCTTTTTTCGTCTCCCAACATCTATACCTTCCACAAAACCATGTGCATGCCGTCTTCCCCACTATTTCTATAGCACCACTCCTTCCTTTGTCCCTCCCCACTCTTCTGTCCCTCTCACTTCATCCTTTCTTTACTCTTCCCTCCCTCTTCTGTCCTTTCCCACTCTCTCCTTACTCCTCTTCTCATATTACCTCCTCCCCTTCCTCTTTCTCCATTTTTCTTGCTGCCCTAACCACCATCCTTTCCCCCAACTCGCACTCTCCTCCTTTCCATCCCTTCTCTCACTCTTTCCTCAGCCCTCTACCACTTTCTCTCTTTCTAGCCTTCCTCCTGTGCTTCCACTCTTCCTACTCTACCGTCCTCTCCATCCTCTTCAATCTCCTCCGCTTCATATTCCTCTCCATTCCGTCCACCTCCATCACACCTTCCCCTCTCCCTATACTTATTATACCTGGTTGATAAGCCCCGCCTCTTAGCCCCTCCCCGTCGCGCAACAGCGCCCAACTAAGATCATTAGTCAGGTATGTGTAGTACATTAAGTAAGGGTGAGGATAGGAAAGTAAGAGGAAGGAAATAGTGCGTGCGGTTCGTGGCCAGAAGTGGTTAGGGTACTGCTTCGACTTTCGCCGTGTTGATCGAAGACGCACAGAATATTATTATTTATTATTTATTTAATAGGTGATTATTACAGACAAATTAGCTTACTTTATCCTATGTGGCTAGGCCGACGGCCTTTAAGCCATTACAATACCTACATCTTTTCGCGTCCTAATTCTTCGAATTCTGGTATTCTCCCCAAATGGTCTCTCCATCGGCATCAAAGCCGCGGAAAAAGAGCCATTAGGAGACCATAAAGAACCATAAGAGACCATAATATTACCAATCAGAGCAGCTGGACGCTTGAATTCTCTCCAGAACGGCTGAATTCATCCAAGCCATCTCCCAATGTCGAAAATCCTGCCACCGTCGGTACACTCTCTCTACGGCCTCCCGATCAGAGGCATTTATATTATTATTATTATTATTATTATTATTATTATTATTATTATATTATTTATTATTATTATTATTATTATTATAATATTATAAATCACTCAAGCGCTACAACGGTTATCATCACCCGCCTTTTGGCCCCACGCTCTCAGTGTAGGGTCATCCCAAGGGTTTCCTTCGCTGGCGCCGTCCTCCGCCGCCAGCAGCACCGCCCGCCCGGCGACAGAGACGAGCCGCACTCCACTCCGCCGACCTGGCTCGCGCCCAGCGCTGCACGGAGGCTCCGGAGGGCGGTGGGGAGCGACGGTGGGCAAGGGACAGATGGGGAGAGGACGAGGGGACGGAGGATTGGGAGCTTGGAGGAGGAGGAGATAGAGGAACGGGTCAGTAAGTATGAATGGTGGGGGGTGGAAGAAGGGGTGATAAGGATAAGGGGTGAGGATGTCGGACGGAAAGACGCAAGGACGGAGAACAGGGGATGAAAGGGCGGGCAGGCAGGAATAAAAGGTTGGGGGACAGGGGCAGTAGGAGGGATAACAGGAGACTGAGGAGAAAGAATGTCTGAGAGCGCGCAAGAGCGCCAGACGGAAGATTACGAAGAAGTGGAAGAAGGGATGGCGCGGGGCGGCGCGGGGGCGGTGCGGGGGTGACGCGGAGGTGGCATGGGGGCTGCGCTAGATTACGAAGAAGTGGAAGAAGTAATTATGACATGCACATCTGGGACAACACTCTAAGGGGAAGTGAAGTAAGCAGGCAAACTCTTAGCGTAAGTGTGGGCTGAGCAAGAAGTAAAGAAAAATAATATAAAAAGTAAATCATCACACTTTCCTTTGTAGCCCTCTACCCGATATTGGCTATTAAGGATGAGAAAACTGTCAATTGATATTATCCTGAAATTACATAAAGAAGAACACATTTTTACATGCGATTTTGGAATACATGTCATGTACCAGAATCACAGATATTCATTTTCTTCCTCAGTTGCAGGATAGTGATGGCCTCTGAACAATGTAGGGCAGTCTCGATAAAAATTTGTAATGCCAAATTTGAATTAATTTAGGAGATTAAAGATTGGAGATATAAACCCAATGTAAAACCAAAAGTTGTTTTGCAATAATATACTTTACTGCTGTAGTTGTATAAAATGTAGTTTTATGTTATGACAATTTAAAAGACAAGTGTTCACTAAGGTTTAGAATACCATTCACTAAGAGCTGGTGCACATTATAGAGATATGTGCCACTCTTAGAATCACAAGTAACAACAGAATAAATAAGTTGTGGTTTATCATTAATAATATTCACAACACACATTACTGTATAAAAACCAAAAAAGACAACCCAGAGCTATAAGTACAGTAAGAGAACATAAGGGAAAACGAGAAACGCATAAAAATATCTTACAAACTAAAAGACAATGAAACGTTTTGTAAAACATTAAAAAAATTCTAAAACATTTTAATTTAGTGTACCTCGCCTATGCGAGAACAGAGTGAAACACGAACAAAAACACAAATACACAGAACATCTGCGCAACACCCGGAACCCAGCAAGAAGCGGGAAGGCCCAGCAGGTCGGTAACAAGGAAGAGCAGCGGGGTTAGCAGAAGAACGAGGGAGCTGCGGAATGGAGCAATGAGGTCGCAGTCAACGGGACGCCAGAAGAACAGGAATCCGATGCGGGCGTCGCAGTCGGCACCAACAGAACTTTAGCGGCTGGGGGTGGGAGTGGGGGTGGGGAGCGAGTATAAAACGAGGCGGGGCACATGCGAAAGCTAAACGAACGTAGGGTTCGGATCCGACAGAGGTGGATTTTCGACTCTAGCTACCTAGCAGGGGCGAAAACAACTGTTGTCTTCAGAATATCGGTGTTGTGGTGAGTTATAGTTTTTGTGGCTTCCATACAGCAGGTAAGGAATGGCTCAATTTACATTTCTATGTTTTCTGTTTCAAATTTTACGTGTTTTAATTCTATTTCATTCACTTTCCTTTAGTATTAAATAACTTACCCCCACTTTTTTCTTTCTTTCAGTTCTTAGAATGTTAAATATATTTTCCAAAAAGTGTAAATTATTAGTAACCTTTATTATAATTTTGTTGTCAAATCAAAAAAATATTCACGTTTTAATTTTTTTTCTTTTTCTTCATGTACTAGAAAACTGATGATGGCTAAGCCATCGAAAGCTGCTTTTTTAATAAATTATATTGTTGGCAATGAACACGCATATAATTATTTAATGTCTTCAGAATTCTAGCGGCCGGCTGCTTTGATCGGTAGTTTTCCGTGGTTTCCCTCACCAATACCAGCCGAATGCTGAGCAGTTAACAAACTACCTTCGGACCGCTCATGACTTCCCTTCCTTATTTACGTCCCGTCCTCGCTCTCCCCTTACAATTACACACAGTCGTACTCGCTGAAAGTTACGAGCACTACACGATTACGCATGTTGGAAGCCAGTGATGAGGAACCCTGGACGGGATATCACGCTCAAGTCGACGGGTGGGTTGGCGCTTAAACTCACGTACCTGTGTGGGCAGAACACTGTCACTCCCGGGATAAAACATGCACTACAATTACAGGAATACTAATCATAGTCATGTGGCGCAAAGGACTACTAACCATACGATGAGGTGGTGCAGAAATGGTGCGGGGGCGGCGCGGGGGTGGCGTGGGGATGGCGTGGGGGCTGCGTGAGGGCTGCGTGCGGGCGGCGTGGGGGCGGCGCGTGGGCCGTGCGAGGGCTCCGGTACGAAGGCCCAGTAGCGGGACACAAATGGCACAAAGGGAAGACACACAGCAACCACACCCCTTTTCCGAGTCGTAACCATAATTTAATCGGCGACATTAGCAGAGGGCAGAGCCGCGCACTCTCTCAGGAATAAGCCGCTCCTCTCGCCGAAATTTTCGTGCTCCCCTACTCCAGGCTAAGCAGGCGGCGGTCTTCTTGGAGATGCAGTTTCCACATTTATTACCATCTGTAAAGGTCAATATCAACGACGTTTCCTCCGCAACATTGTTCATCGGTAGGTCATAGGGTTCGAGTCGACTCGGTGGTGAAATATTTTCCAGACCAGCCACACAGCTGAGTCGAATTCACAGGAAGAGAATTGTAAGGGTCAGATTCACTGATTGGTAGTTTACCGTGATTTCTCCAATACATTTTAGACAAAAGTCGTTGCAATACATTTACTAACTAGACATAGACTGCGCGAGATCTTTCCTGCCTCATTCTTGTCCCCTAGTTTCTTCTTACACACGCACACACACACACACACACACACACACACACACACACATGTATTACGCAAAGCACAAGTCGGGAGGCCAATTGGGAGCTAAGATCTGATCCAGTCGGGTCAGTATCCTGCTGAGGGAGATACCTGAAGAGGAATACTGCTGGTCATAGAGTGGGCCGAATCTCATGTTCCCGCGGGGGACGATCACCGGCAGCACCACGTATTCTTGCAGTACATATGCAGACTCAGCGCCTAAGCATAAACATGCTCCTCCAGGCGATGCCGTTTTCGTGATCCCCTACCTCCAAGCAGAGAACGCGGAAAGCACTCTTATCGGAGATCAGATTTCCAGATTAATTGTAGAACTGACGAAAACCGCCTCTAGATGCAGGCTTCGCTTTTCTTGCTGGCAAGAAAGGTCATGGAAATGTTAAAAAGGGCGGAGACTATCCTACAAGATTTTTTAGTTTCTGATAGTGTTAATATATGGAGAATGATTAGTATTCTCATTGTCCACAAAACTTTGCAGCCAGTATTTATGTTGATTCTCTCTCAGCAAATAAACTGTAATAATTGATCGTATGACTTCAACTTTTTTCTCTTACAAGTTAGTTTTTCTTAGTTTCTTATCAGTTGGTGGTGCTAACTTAGCAGATCTTACATTGTTTATTATATTGTTTATTATATTGTATATTTTATGTGCTGTTACTTCTTTTACTCCATGTCGCTAAATACTTATGTATGTAAATATTTCTGAGAGGGAAAACCAAATTGATTGGACTTATATTTGCAATTTGGCAGATGTAAGAATCCAAAGGAAGCCAATTAAACTGTAGTTGAAGGGGTGGGGTATCAAGTATATTTAATAAAAAAAGTAATATTTGCTGAAACTGCGTTTTGATGAAAGTATATTAAGGATGAACTACATTGTACTAAATACTTGTATATATGTCTCATATATGTTGTAACAATGGTTATAAATCATGTATACACGTTGTAGTTAATAGTGATATTTTTACATAATCAGTTAGTACGAGTAAGAATAATAGGATAGAAAAGGAAAAAAATATCTCGAAAATTTCATTAATACACTCTTTGATGTTGATAGTATCTAAACATTTAAAAGTATATTTTTTCAATTGTACGGAATGTTATGTTAAGCTATTTTGGTGAAATACTTGATATTTTTCTGCGTTCAATTTGTATCAATATTCTTTAAAAGATATTAGAATGTTCTTGCTGTTTCACAGGTGATAGAATTGACATAGAGTGCAAAGGAAGTACACTAAAATATACTGATTAAAAAAATGACCCTACGCCCTAAATTCATAACTACACTTGTAAAAGAGCAGCACTTGACATTTGGCCAGTTCGGGACGTATGGATTGCTCTAAGAAGTGTATCAGTGTTGATCTTTCTTGCTACGCATTGGGTGCGGCACCAGCCCTAACGTAAGAGGCCACGAATCTTGTCTTATGAAACCCAGGGACACTATTGTATAAATAACATGATATTCTGGATTGCAATTCTTGGACCTTAACTACTGGATTAATTCCATATAAAATAATTATTCTTATCCCTTATCTCGCACAAAAAAGTCTTAGAAATTGAACTTTTTCTTTGATTTTCTAATGAAATGACGCACTACTACAAGCGTAAAATAGATAACCTAGCCCATACAGACTTTTTGATAAAAAATCTCCTTTTTCGATATCAAAGATCCCCAAATAAGCATTGCCATCAATATGTCATCTTGATTTTTTTTGCAGCACCACGACGCTCCATCTATACTACTTTATACTAACTTTTCGTACTATTAGAATGGTGAAAGTAAAAAAACCAATAACATTTCAAATCACACCGGAAAAATTTATTATTATAACTCGAAAACTTGACGTATAAAAATGTCGTCACTTATCTCATTTAAGCACATGGAGTGGCCTGGAGCTTGAATCTCCGTAGCCATGCTGTTTATTCAGTTAACCGTGTCACGCGGGGCAGCCAGGCGGTGTGCGGCGCGCGCTAGACTGCAGCCCGTGTGCATGCTCGTCCGTCTGGTCGTGCGAGTTGAGATATTCGCCGCATTTCTCAACGCGAACGCCGTTTGTGTGGAGCGCCGAGTGGGCGGGCGCGGCTGCAGACAGATACTCCTGCGAGTACAGTCTCGTTCGCAGAAAATGTCGCCTTGGGATGTGTCCGCCGGTCGGGGAGAGCAAGGATAATGTTGCACTTCACATACTGCACATTTATGTTTTGTTACACGTCCTACTCACTGGGGTGTATCTGACCAATTGAATATATTTCAATTTTCAGTCTTTTTCTTACAGCACTCTATTTGTAAAGTAAAAATATTCGTTCTGAATTATTATATTTATACAGCGTGAGTCACTTCAAAGGCACAAGAAACACATCAGCATGTTCATAATTGTATTTGCGATAAATAATTCATTTACTGTTTGGTCTCAGAAGTACATTCATAGAAACATTGTTTTATTGCTAATTTGCAATTTTGACGCAACCTTTATTGGAACTCACTAAGTATTTTCGAGACTCGAGACTTAGTGTCATTTGAAAATAGCGATTTCTCGAAAATTCTCTTAGTCAACTGTAGATCTTTTTTGTAAAGTACCGTTTGTATTCAAAAAAGTTAGATTTTTATCTATGTAATAGAGGAAACTCGAGAAGTTCGACTGCTTTTTGATTTACCATTTTTTCCCACTCCTTTTCATCGTTTGATCATAAACATTTATGGGATAAGTAAATTGTGAATTTATTTCACATTTCTGTTATAGACATCAAATAACTGAACAATTAAAAAAAAAACATAACACAAAGTGAAAACAAGGAAAGAATCTACCATTCAAACACATATGTCATTTGGCAATAATGTTAATCCAAGGCAGAATTCAAAAATAACATAAATAAGTAGCAAAGAATATAAACATAACACAAATTTGTGTTGTTTGATAGAACAAATCTAGAAATCATGTCATCGTATGTTCGTACGTAGCTACTATTTTGCGCCTTGCACCGTTTCAGCTTGCGCTTGTAAACCCCTCTCTGGATTTGGAGGGGAAATTAGACCGGAGTCAGGGGAAGCGTATGCTCGCACGAGCGCCGGGCTTCCCTGGCGGGCAAGTGGCTCGTGCAGGCGTGGTTTGACATGACTGAAAACTGTACTTACGCGCAAGTGACGTCGGTACAGCGGGGCTATGGTAGCTAAGAGTATAAACGGGTGCAACGCATTTAATGCGAAGGAAGTGAAATGCATGAAATTCGTGGATGGGGGACAGGATTAAATTATTGATTGTTTGATTCTGGATATGGTCCTTTTTATGCCTGGAGACGGAGGTGTTCCTCCCCTCTAGATAATGATATCCAACACCGACCTGAATGTTGCCTTGCGGTGAATTTCCCTGTTCAAGGTATTCCCCCCAGCGGGGCACTACTACAGCCGGGAGAAACACTAAGACCCAGACTGGTCTCCCGAACTGTAAGGTAGTGCATTGTATGTGCATGCGGAGGTGTGAGTTTGAAATGATAGGGCAAAAAAGGAAAGAAAAGATTTGTAAATTTGCTGAAAAATATGTCTCCTTCAGTAGATAGTTTACAGTTTTTTCCTGATTATAAACGTTTTGAAAGAACTTGACTCTTCATGCTGAAGGCACGCACAAAAGAAAATACGTGCTTCAAAAATGAGTTTCCTTGAAACTCTTATGGTATCTACAAAAGTCTTAAAAGAATAGTGCAGGCAAACAAGCGTAATGATAAAATGAACGACTCTTTAAATACCTCAAGTGCAAAAAAAAGCAGAATCGTAATTTCAGACTATGTTTTTATACCTAATTTGTTTGAAATTTAATCATATAAAAAATATATAATCACACTTAATTGCTGACAAAGGTGCATCACTACTTTACAAATATTTTCTTTTCCTCTAATATCCATTGAATGTTTGAGCTCACTTGTAATCTCCATAACATTTTATTCTGCTTAATTGCACAAGTGAGCAAGACAAGTCACACAACAGAGGAAACAGACTCTTCCTTATAAGCATAACAAGCAGCTATGTACTTTGCGTGCAAGTTTGAAACTAAGTTCGTAGGATGCTGCAAATGACGTGCATGAAGGAAGTCTTCATTCTCGCCGCTCTAGGGCAGAAAAGACGAGACCGAAATAGCATGCAAGCGGGAATGAGTTTGCTCATCTTAATAATTTTGGGCGTTCTCTGTCTTCTAGATGACAGTAAACGTCTGGAAGTTTAAGCATGAAAAATCTCTTTATCATATCTTCTCGAATACAGGCCTCCTTCGATTATAAACAGAGTATTTCGATATTTTTTTTAAAAAAAGTCGTTACGTTTTTTGTTGAATTGTGTTAAACAGTTACCCAGCGATTTTCATTATTTGAAAGTCCTACTAAAACTACAGACGAGATGTAAAATATGTATTTACTTTTTTTAAAGTTTAAAATATGTAATAAAAAACAATTTTTGAAAAATTATTTCGCTTCATTTAGAGATTCACGTCCATTAGCCTTCCTTCAATGTTTTAAAAAAAAGGGCAGCTCACATTCAAGAAAATACGGTATATTAATATTGCATGCACATAATATGTGCTACAAATTTCCAAAATGCCCGTCAACATTGATTCTTCACTGATGTTTTAATTCAACATTCAAACGCTAAACCACTTTCAACACTTCTTTAACTCCAAATTCTAAGTTTCAGCACTAGTCGCGTAAATAACTATTCTCATGCTATACCAAGAGATATAAAATGGACAAAGGAGCACCTGCCACAATAGCATTCGTCGTAGTGGCACTTCTTACGACTGCCCAGCAGCCAAGAACCGGAGACCTTGATTTATCAGAGCCATGGAATAAAGTCGCTATAAAAATGATT
This sequence comes from Gryllus bimaculatus, assembly GCA_017312745.1. Taxonomy (NCBI): domain Eukaryota; kingdom Metazoa; phylum Arthropoda; class Insecta; order Orthoptera; family Gryllidae; genus Gryllus; species Gryllus bimaculatus. The sequence goes on along the minus strand of BOPP01000066.1, from coordinate 1,957,290 downwards.
TTAAAACCGTTATTTCAAAGCGCATGAACGCTCCCTTTCCCTTTAAGAATAATTTTTTGCTCGAGAGAAAAATCGGGAACGCATGTGTTGAATTACGCCCAAATAAAAGCTGTGCTTAAAGGGGTTGGACAGCACGAACCTCTGGCACACTGGACTGCTCTCATGTTGCTAAGTGCCTGTCAGTCATCGCTGTTGCTATCACAGCAGGATAGAGCGATTGAAGAAGAATTGAAGTATTCAAAATAACAGGAATTTTGAAACGTGGAAAATGGTTCATGATGATAGGTACAAGAAGAATTAGTCATAAAACTTTTTTATGCAAAGCAAATAATTGTTTATTTCCATCATTGCATGACCATACTATCTCAAAGAAGCTCGAGTGGTGTACAAATGAAGTTCACGTTATTTGGCTACTACGGCGATTTTTAATTAGGACTATCATGTAATGACAGAAATAACTTATTTTCTTTTCCTGATAAATTGTGTTCTACGATTATTCATCTTTTCTACATATCACCGTAGAAATACTTTAAATGTTTTCATTACTCAGAAGTAAAGGACACTATCTCTTTCCACAGTTTGGAGAAGTTCAGAGTAGACCCGTTTAAGGTGCGCGCTCGCCGAGCCGGCACGCAACTCGCAATTATACAGGATGGACAGTATATAAATATTTGTGTTTGAAATACGCATTTTAAATACATTTTGTATTTGAAAATATGTATTTTTGACATACAATTTAGAGATATATGTAAATACATAAAACATGTGTATTTAAAAAAGAAATCTTTTCCCCCCTACGTCACATATAGTTTTTATTGTTTTTTGACTGAATAAAACTAAATCTAAACTTATAATATTTTCATCAAAATAGAATTCGTAATAATGTACAAAAACACTATTTTCTTTAAAAAATGGTGTAGTTCATATTATTTACCAGGTTCTATTGTACCCGGCGGTATGAATCTATCGGTGCGCGGCCTCAGCTCTTATCGGAAGTCTCTGAGGTAAGTGATATTTTGCCATTACAAAGCATATTGTGCTCACTCCGACCGGATTCCATTTTTACGATTTTGCGGAGGGCAGAGGCTACTCGCTATAGCGATGACCAGTGCCCGCGACGGCAGCACAAAAAACAAACACTTACTTCGCGCACAGTCAGAAACAAATATGCTTACTATTTCCGAAACCTTTATTTTTAAGGGAAGAAGGGCGTAGTTCAATAAGGACACATAACACAAAACTAATATCTTTTCTCAAATTATTCTCAAAATCATTTGTTGGCACCCAGTAACTTCTTTTCTTATTGATGTTATACGAATACATTTTAAATAAAGTTGTCATAAGAAGTTCTTGATTTAAATATATCATACTTATGAAATAATCCTCAAGGTATTTAATGAAATAGAATTATTAGAATTATACATTCACAAAAACGACTACAAAAATATATTTCAAGATTTTCCTAAAATCAGGGTCACATTTTCCTGTATGTAGTGGGATCTGCATGCTACCTTATACGGGCCCCGAGTTCCAGAAACCGCCGCAGCGGGTAAAGATCGCGCTGACGACGGAAAGAAGAAGAAGAAGAAGCGTCTTCCAATGCAGGCAGAAGTGACCCAGAAAAGCGTCGCGCGTTCGACACTGCGGGAAATAACACTTCCTTATCTCGACGACACTCGCTCGAGCGGGATTTGGCCGCCGTCGCCCTCGGACGAAGCGTCTTCTGTCCTCCCACCCCTCGCCAGAGTTGCCAGATGCATCCAGACACATTTCCCCCAAACGTCACGTAAACGTTTATCGGCATGACGCAAAAAATGTCCACTCCTTTGAAAAAAGAGTAATATAAAAGGAAAGTTTAAAGTGAAAATCGCACTACCTTGTATTACAAATAGTTAACGTAAATAGAAAATTCAACGTACAATATTATCCAAATGTAATAACAAAAATCAATTTATTATATTACAATATTTCAGAATAAAGCGTCACTAACTTCTAAGGTCCTGCAGAGGAGTCAAACATTATATTTTCAATGCAAATAAAAACATATTGAGACTTTTCGGTAAAAGGAAGTTAATTCTTAACTAAAATAATAATATTAATATATATATATATTAATATAATATATATATATAATATATTTATTGTGTGTGTGTGTTGTGTAGCAACTGCCCTCTGATTTTAGGTAACATTTATGCTCAGATGTTGGGCAGGTTACTACCTGAAATGTCCTTCCGCTACGCCAAGGCATGACTTGCGAACTGACTTGCATCTGTGTACAAGGAGTTTGCCTAAAATAAGGGGCAAAAGACATGTGTAACTAAGTTATACGAAATTGCTATTTGCTAATTCAAGAAAACGTGATTATTTTCGGCCTCTTTACATTTTCTGAGGTTTGTTATTGATATTTATTGTGAGACATACTGCACTTACCTAATTTAGCCTGAGCAAAGAATAAAATGAATCTGTGGTGTTTTTGTTTAAAACATTCAATATAATTGACATTTCCCAGCGATCGATTCAAAGATGTTAAGTTGGTCCTTTGGATTTGGACAGTAAATAGAGCTTCTTCTTCCACAAAATTCATCTTCCATTTAATTTACTTTTTTCGTAATACCTTACTATTAATTTTACCGTTAATGTAATTACTATGAAATAGCGGAGTATTACGGACTGGCACTTCTCGACCCCAGAGTCTACTACCAATTTTCAAAAATTAAAAGCATCATGTAAATGATTCGAAAGTTTCAACTATGAACATCAATTTATCATAGCAAATTCAGACAAATACTTTTTTTATTTAGTACATAGAAATAAGCGAATTATTTAAAATTTTCGTACTTTTCATTACTGGACATGGTCCATCATTGACGTGTATAAATACCGCTCTGTACTTTCTCTTTGTACATTTTCTTCATTACCTGTGTTCAGTTTTCATTATTCCATTGTTAAGGTGTAGTTACAAATGATCTTGACTTCTTTCCCAACAATATTGTCGAATACTGTGTCAGAAATTTAGGTTGGTGATGACCATAGAAGATTTCTTTTATTTCAAAATTGGATTGTTCCTTTACCAAAACAACAAGTAAATATTCCTATTATTTCATTAAAAAAGTCTCCATAATATCTTCCCCTATTAGTTTCCTATTTCCCTACCTTTATCCGATCCCCCCCCCACATTATTTTTTACGTTGTGGAGTAGACGGGACAACGCTGGTCTACGCGGTCATGTCGAGCGAGGACATAGTGGCGAGGACGGCGCCGCCGATATCGCAGTTCCGCAGAGAGGACGACGCATAGTCCGCCTGGGAACGACGCTGTCGGAGGATGCATTTCCTCGAGTTTCAACTTTTTCGTATTGGGTTTGTCGTATTGCGGTAGGCGAGGTATTCGATTACAAATTTTCACGCGGAAACCGACAGAAATTGGCTACTAGTGTTTTTACAGTTAATAAACGTATGATGAAACACAACTGTGATGTGTGTATGTGTGTATTTGGTATATCAGAGTAGGATTAATCCAACTTTTGCGATGTTGCGAGACAAGAGCGCTATTTTTTTGATTTATTATCCACTCCCGGGGATAAGAGAGACGCAGTATGACATATTCCTTTTACCGCACCTGGAATACTTACCTTTTCTTTCGTCACGCAACTTGTGTCACAAACAGAAATTGACACGATTGTATTAGAAAACTACAGCTATTTTTGCTCTGATAAAGTGGGATTGCATCATGGAATGCTAGCAGGTTTCCATGAGCCACTCGAGTGACAATAGCTGTAATGTAATTCAATTAAAATGTATTATCCTCAAAGGAAGTAAAGGTTAAGTATATATTGCCAATGATAATATTCAAGTTAAAAATGTATATGGACAAGTGGAAAAATGAAAAAAACAAAATTCTACAATTGAAAACTACAAAATCACTTCAAAGCATAATTTCAAAGCATTGCAACATTTACTGTTATTTCTATGCGTAATGAAGTTATGTTGACATTCCAAGTCAATGCATTCAGGCCCTGTTTAGCGCCAGGGAGCTCTTAAAAAGAGAGGGCACGTTCCGAGTGCTCTCTTTCCGACAAATTGCAAATAAAACGTTCGAGGCAGTGTCTTAGCAATACTTTTTAACACATGAACATTTGACATAAAAGTATTAAGGAATAAATTAACAGATATATTTTTCTTTCTGATATTCATATGTAACGTGGAACTCAATTTTATTTCAATGTGATAGTTGGTCCTTTTCTCTTTGGCCTGATCACTCTGCTCTACTCCATTCCTCTTCCCTGCCTATCTCCTCGACCATTTTCCGCCACAACTCCGCAAGCGCAAGTCTCCAGTTTCACCCAACCACTAAATATGACCGTCTCCACTCGTCTTTCTCTTCACATAGCCCGTCATCACCATGCACTTTTCCTTTTCCCTGTATACTCACCTATACTTTTATCTGGAGTAACTGGAGACCAGAGTTTGCGGGCGTGTGGCGGGAAATGCTCGAAGACAGATCTAATTGCTTTGCCCCTTTCTCTACCACCCAATCTTATTACTCCACGCCCTAATTGACTGATAAGTGATATAAGTCATTGCGGGAGTGTCAACTGCCTAAGTCATTAGTACTGTAAGTATAGTGCATGTTTTTAGCATGGGAAGGGCATGTGATCTCCCATGTGTATGGATGTATTTGGATGGGACATATATTTGGATGGCAGGATCCGGCACTGACCGGCTATGCCGGCTTGCGGGATTTGTCCCAACCAGCTATCTCCCAGCAGCGGGGCACCGCTACAGCCGCGACAATGTCTAAGCTCCCGACAAGTGTGGTTGTGTGGTGCGTGTGAGTGTAAGTGTATGTAGGTAAGGTGTGCAAATAGGACGGGGAAGAGGAAGGAAAGATCGCTCGTAGGCAATGGACCGTTTGTTAGGGTACGGATCCGGCATTCACCTGGTGTTGATCGGAGAAACCACGGAAAACTACCGTCCGGAAAAGCCAGGCGCTTGAATTCCTCTGCAGACTGCGGCTGAATTCGACCTAGCTATCTAGCGGAAATCCTGCCACCGTCGGAACTCGAACCTTAGGACCTCCCGATCAAAAGCACTGCAGCGACATCAATTGATTTCCTCAGCCACCTTTGTCGTTCCCATGCCCTAACGTGGATATCATCTGCCCTACCCTCATGTATCCCCTTCCCTCGCTTTACCTCTCCTTTCCTTTCCTTTCCCCTTCCTTCCTTTCCACACCTTCCCTTCCTGATTTTTTTCCGCCCATTACTGCTCTACCCCATACCTCCCACCTAATTTTATCCTTTTATCTCTATATCTACTTAATATCTCCTCCTCACCCCTTTTCCTCCCCCCACATTTTCCTTCCCTATACCTCTCGCCTCACCCTCGTCACTTCAACTTCCCTACCCTTCCTCGGCCCAGTTATTCCTTCACAAGCTCTGCTTTTTTAGGATAATGAAAATCCTTAACACGGTTTTCTCACATGAAAGCGGAACGGTAGCGTCATATTGTAGTTACATCATATTAAAAGTTCTGCTATGGACTTTCACAGGAAGTGGGATTTAGAAACAGTAATGCCGTAATAATGATTAAATGAAGGCTGCTCCAATTAACAATGTGAGCAAATTAATTTATTTTCTTGGTAATATATTTCGAGGTTTACTGCAAAATGTATATAAATACATTAATATTAACTCTAAATTAACTGGAAATATCTCGAAAATGGGGAAAACTATACGGAAATTTATTGACAACCTACATCCTTACCGCAAAAGAAGCTTTCACAACCTCTAGTTTTACTAATACTTTATTGCCTAATATCTACGAGTATCGTTCTATATCGGTTCGTGATTTTTAACGATAAGGGCAGGCTTGAAGTGAGGTTAAGCATTTCAACAATGTATCATTACATTACTTCCTTCAATATAACGATTATGTTATATTATTAAAAGTTGCAAATTACTGGTATCATATCGTCACACGTTTCTGCTGCCCTGCCTAAGGTTGTGTTATGAAGATTTGACCGGTCCTTTTACTGAAATCGTTGTTTTCTATTGCAGTTGTACTCGTCACTACGTATGTAGGTAGCCAAGACAACCCGGTCCAATTCAAAATGTGACCTAATGCTATGGAATAGATCCCTTCTCCCCCTCGTACATCTTATATTTATGGCTTTGTATTAAACGGCGCCATGTGTTTCTTGACATTTTCCAGTTTTCTGAGGTATTATTTAATTTCGCTTATCAAAATTTGAAGAGTGTTTTACATCATTTAAAGAAAATCTGAAATAACCTTAACTCTATTTTAAAACTCTGAGCCATTTCTCTGGAGCATCTCAGTTTATCAATCCAGACAAAGAGACACGGCACGAGGTACCTCTCGTCCAATTGCCGTCTCCCTGATTTCACTCCATGAAAAAGAAAGACTTAACATTATTAGTTAGAGAAAGAAATGAACTAAAAATAACGATGTATAAATCATTAAATTTTATTTGTATTATCAATATTTTTATTTAAATAAATCGATTAGTAAGATACTACCTTTAAACATTTTACCAACTTCAGTACACACTAACTTTTCACATGTTTAAACGTTCAAACACGAGTGTTGTTGAAAATGAAGATCATAGACAAATCCCGCGTATTATGCACACGTAGTTCGCTCGATTGCTTCGGGAGCGCGCTTGACTCCCTATTACGCCAGTCTTTTCCATCTCAGCTCTAGTAATCGCCGGCGTGTTTGCCAGAGGGCTTTCATTTCTCCCGCTAGGGATAGCGGGATGCCAGTAGTTACTCTGTGCCTGTGGTGGCACAGGGACGCACATTCGCACCTGCAATAATTTAGCGGGAATTTAATGGTAGTCTATTATTTAAAATTAATATCCAGGTTTATTATTGTTTCAAACTTCGTCCTTGCTTCTAAAGATCTTCGAAACATTCTCTATTTTTTCTTCACTTTTACAGATGAATCGCATCCGCTGAATTTTCCCGATTGTCACAATGTGGCCACTTTGACAAGGATACACGATAGAAAGTCAGCAGCCAGATTATGGCCATCCTTGTTTTGTGACGTTTCGGCCACATTATTCGCTTTCCCTACAAAGAAGACTGTGTGTGACGTAAGAAAAATGTAAGTGAAAATATATTTACAGACTGTTATCGTCCACCAACTAGTGCTCCCCCCATAACTTCTGAAGGGTTCGCGATATTGAAATGCAGTTTCCGCTCTGCAATGAGGAAACATGGGGCAAGTAATATTCTGAAGAGATATTGTTTGAAATGCGTATTTTTAAAATAATATAACATTTTGGAAGTTTAATTATCTTTGATTTTTTAAATAGAACTACATATTTTTGTCACTAGCAATGCATAGACCGTACAAAGAGGCAACGATGTACCATATGTTAATGTTTCCATTGTAATTTGACAGCGAAATTGTACTTTCTGGCATGTGATTTTAAATTAAATGGATATTTGCTGCGGCCGCTCTCGTCTTTAGGGAAGGTGGCCTTTTCGGCCCTGGGACTGTTTCGGGGGGACTGAGAGAGGTGACGAGTCGAGACCTACACAATCCATGGTCTCGACCGGTAGCCACAAGAACAATCACGAATATTAACGATCAGAATGGAAAATTTTTCCCTTGATTCATTAGACTTGAACATTTTTTCTACTGGTTGAAATTCCAAAGCATCGATTCACAGAGGCTGCAAAAAATACTGTAATTTCGACGGCTCCTGCACACACGTCTACAGATGTGATTTGCTGTCGATGGGAGACGCAGAGCATATGTGTCAATAATTTATATACATACTTTTATTCTGTTTTTAAATAGTTATCTAGGATATATTATTTTTGTAAATTTACAATGATGTGTTCAGAAACGGGCCAGAGTAACAAAATTTGTACTTATCTAAAATCGGATGAGTTAACTAGAGATAATATAGAGACAAACTTCAACCATTCATTATACTTTCTTATATTTGAAATGTTTTAAAATGCAGGTTTGTTCATACATTCGTCGACATCAACCTCAATTCTTGTTAAGTTTAAAAATGACCTTTGTTAGTACCTTCCTTATTCTACCAATTTCTTTGCATCGTTCAATTCAATGATGATCGATGCTTTGAAATTGGAATCAGTAGGAGAAAAGTTTAATTCTGGTAAATCAATGGAAAAATCTACCGTTCCGATCGTATTGATGTGTGCCCTGCTTGTTAAGGCCCCGGATTGCTGTAATTGCTCCTGTAGTCTTATTTCTACCTCTCTCCGTAACAGTGTTGGCCCCGCAAAGCGAAGGCCACTTTCCACGAAGGCGACAGTTGCAAGGCCAACTACAGAAATTCTTTCGATTCAATTTAAAATGACATGTCAGAAAGTATAGTTTTAGAGCCCAACCACTATCAAAATATTAACAAATGATACATCATTTTAATCGTCCCTACAAAACCTATACAATGCTGGTGAGAAAAAAGTATACTTCCATTTAAAAAACCAAAGATGAATTCATTGCTCGAAAACTAAAAATATTCAGAACAATATCTTTAAATCATATTACATGCTTCGTGATTCTTCATTGTTAGCAAAAAAAAGCATTTTTTTAACGTGAATGATTAATAAGTTATGGGGGTGACCTATAGTTGATGGGTCACCAGAATATAAACTCTTTGGAAATGTAACTCTACGCTATGTTATTGTTCTGGGACCAATATCGATCTCTTTCATCAAAAAATAGCTAACATGAAAAACAATATGTAGAGATGTTTGATTCACTAACGGTAAAGTTGTTCGCAATGCCAACATTTCTCTTTTGGATAAACACGCAATTTAAGTATTTTTAATTTGAATGTATTAAGTGAAGTGGTTTTCTGTTATTTTCTCTTTGACAAACGAAGCGATTGCTTTTCAAAAATTAGCTTTTCTCTTCAGCTAAAGCACAATAAATGAAAATGTTATTAAGAGGGAATCAAATGTAAATGAATTGTGAGTACACTGGGAACATTCAAACTGATTACAAAGCATATCTGCCAAATGCATTATACAGATGTAAATAATAACGTTTGAATTGAGAGGTATTATATGAGGCATGAAAATAATCGGAAAAAATTGAGAAAAGAGATATAATATACAGGTGGACCACCGAAGTAGGCCACAGCAAATATCTTGAAAATGGTCTGAGGTATCAAGATGCTGTTTGGGCCACGTTGTTGCAGATGATGAAGCAAATGATATATTTCGTTTTCTTGTTAGTTCCGAACGTTAAGTTTAGAGATATTAAGACAACTGTGTTTATTTAAAATGAAAGTATATTTTTCTTCAGCATTTTAAAGTGCTTTAAAAATGAAATGTAATGATATAAATATTATGGAATTAGTGCTATTAGAACTTGGTGAACGCCATGCTGTAACGTGCAAGGACAGCTGGCCTTGCTTTCATCGTATACGTAAGTCGATGCACCTTGTCGGAAATATCGCTGATTACGGGACTAACTATACTCTTACTGGTGACGCTAATGACCTCGGTTTTGGCCTTTCACAATTTCTACATGCGCAATGTATAAGCGGTGTTCGAAATCACAATGCATTCAGTGGAAGTGTGTATCTAAATACACATCTTTATTCAATTTTAATTTGGGGAGCTTATCGTATTCCAGGAGAAAAGAAAAAAAAACACGTGTACACTGAAGAAAAATTTCAGTATATTTATTTCCTTTTATTTAATCATTTTGAAACAATTTTGTTGCAAAGTTGCATGTTGAAATTCTTCAAAACAGAATAAAACTTTAATGAAGGTATAACAAATAAAATACAAGATGAAAATTTGAAAAATAAAGAGAAGAACAATATTCAAAATCATATATTTATATTAAACTTTGGAAAATGGCAGCTAGTACGAAATTCACTACTTTCAGATCATGTGTTCCCTGTGTTCCCCGTCTACCGCAATGCATAATTGTAGTCTATCCCAATGCCTAATTACCTATCAAATGAACCAATGCCTTGAATTACTAAGGAATGTCCCAGGATGGCACAGTAATTAATAATGTTATGCATATTCGATTTAGCTTATTTGGTAATTATTTTACGTCGATTTGTCTGGGTTTATATGAATATTCCATTAAAACCACCTTCTCGCAGAACTAAAGCAATCAATGTGGGCGCAGGTGAATGCGCTTGCACGAGGAACACCAAGCGCACCACCTGCGCCGGCGCGTCGGCGCCCTCGAGCCCCCCCCCCCCTCCGCCCCGCCAGCTCCCCCCAGACGGGATTATCCGTCTTACGCGGGTCGGCGCCCACTCGCGCGCGGACAGGCATCTGGCGCGACGGAGCGCCCACCGCGCACTCGCTTCCACGTCCCGCCCTCCCACCCTGCAACGCACGTTACTTCGCCCCGCCACGCCCCGCCCGAAAGCATTGCCTCTTCCGGACTTGCGCTCCACGCACGCACTCCCCCACGACCCATCTCCAGGCCCAGGTCCGCCTCAGCCATCGTCTGCACCACCAGCCACACCAGCCCGCTGCCTAACCTGCCGGCCACTCCCACTGCCTTTTACCCGCCTCCGCGCTCCCTTTTCCACGTGCTACCCTGTTCCCTGTCACCTTTCCCCGCCCACCCCACACGCCCTGCCCCGCCCGACCCTGCCCTGCCTGCCTGCCCTGCCCTGCCTGCCTGCTTGCCCTGCCCTGCCCTGCAGCTGCTGCCCTGCCCTGCCTGCCCTACCCCGCCCGCCCCGCCCCGCCCCGCCCCGCCTCGCCCCGCCCCGCCCCGCCCAGCCCGCCCCGCCCTGCGCCCAATGCTCACGGACCTGGCCGCCCGTCCCTGCCCCCCGCCCCGCCCTGACCTCTATCCGCGATCCGCCCCCGCACCGCACCGCACCGTCGCCGCCTCGCCCTGCCCCACTCTGCCGTTCTTCGGCTTGCTGCGCCACACCCTAGATTCTATCCTGCTCTCCGCTCTTCACTGGGCTTCGTCTCGCACCGCCCCCACGTCATGACAACGCCGCAACATCTTGCCTACCCCTTACCAGCACCATTGATCCACCCCGGGCCCCCCTCGTTTGCTGTTCCAGTGCCCCCAGCAGTCTCCTTGCCACGCCCTCTCTCCACACGTTTCTCTCCGCCCACATCCCTCTCCCTTTTTCAACATCTCCTCCGCGTTCCATTCCTTCCCTCGTGACGTTCTTCACCAAGACCCTCTTCCAAGCCCTTCCTTCGTGCACCCGCCCTGCACGCCTTCCCCTTACACAACCCCTTCTCCTGCTATGCGTAGGCACATTCAGACCTTCTCCCCCACCTCACTCCTCACCCTGCCAAGCGCTCGCACAATAACCCCACGTCATACTGTATCCAGTTTAAAACCTACAATTTCTCTTGACCCGCAACTCTCGGAAGGTCTGCTCCCCGCCACGCCACCTATCCTCATTTTGTCGCGCTAGGCACTTTCCTCCACGCCGCTCAACCTCTTTAAGCTTAGCCCGTACGCTCTCGTCCTGCCCCCTCTCATTCTCGCCCCCTCTCCGCCCACGCCTCCCCTGCTATACCACTCGACTCGGAAGAAGGCTTTCGACCACAAAGTCCACTCACGTCTTCCACTCTCTCGCTGGCACCCCTCTTCTCCCCACGCCTTCTACCCCTCCCTTTCCTTCTTCTCCCATCCCTCCTTTATGCCCTTCTTCAAAACCTATCTTCGTACTTCTTTCCTCGTACTTCTTCACACCTCCTCTCCCCTCACGATCCTTCGTTTCCTTCGTTCTAACCATTCTCCACCTTCTCCTGCTATTTTTCCCTTGTGCCTCCATTCCTTCCGACACTTCCTTCCCCCATTCTTCCACTTATGCCGCCCCGATTCTTCAGCATCCGTGCCCTGCCCCTACTTATTTAGCACCTTACACCGTTCTCCCTCTCTGTCCTATTTCACTACGTTCGTCTTCATCCAGCCCTAAATCGCACCGTCGTGCGTCTCGCTACAAGTAACTCCCCTCACTGCACTCGCGCTGCCTCCTCGCCCCTTGCTCCGCGTCACCTCCCGCACCGCGCTCCGCTTTCCGCCCATCCCGCGCACCTCTGCAAGCGAGCTATTCTGCCCCTAAGAGAATCGTTGTGACATATAGAGATGTGCTGCACAAGTAGGCAGATACCTTAGCATGCCCTGTCTCAGAGCTTATCAGCGAGCTACTACTGTGGACCGGCTGTCGTGGTTCAGAGTTGATGTCACTGCAGTGCGTCTAACCGGGAGGACTTAGGGTTCGAGATCCGATGGTTCCCGAATTTTCGACACTAACTAGATAGCTAATTTAGCCGTTGCCAGGAGGAGAACCCTGAAGACCGGCTGCTCTAATCAGTATTTTACGTCGTTTCTTCGATCAATATAAGGTATATGTTCGAGTAGAATCCTAAAAGGGCCACGAACCACGCGCGATCTTTCCTTCCTCTTCACCGTTGTATCGTCTCCCCTTACTTACGCACCAAAACTTGCATGGACTACACTACCACACATGTCGAGAGAACAGACGGGAGCTTAGAGCTTCCTCCCGGCTGAAGAGGTGCTCCGCTAATAAGGGTACCTCGTTGGGAAAACCCCGCAAGTCGGTCTGTGGATTGGCGCTGGATCACACCATCCATAGGGAAGGAACCACTACCATCTCATGGTAAAACATGCATTACACATACGGGGCTAATGCCCATAGCAGTTGACTCGCCCGGAGAAATCAGCCAGAGTGGCCCCGTTGTTGAGTCAACGCTACGATAGGGGTGTGAGCGCTTGGGCGAAATCGGCTCTAGTCTGGTGAAAAAGTCTGACACGTTGACCACCGCCAACAAAACGAACCAAAATTTTTGATTGGAATAAAAGTTATGTTAAGGAATAATGTCGTCCAGGACAATGTGCGTGATTTGATCTTTCGTTTATCCATCATGAACTTCACTATTTTCTGCTTATTCCAACTGTATGTCTAATCAAGTATCCAATGGTCTCGTATGTCTTGAAACGTTAGTGGTTAACAAAACAAATTTAGTGGAATGACCTATGTAGTTGACTTCAACGACCTCAGCTATAAGCGAATCGCAGCAAAATTATTTTCTCTGCTGTGTATACTTTAAAACAGCCAAGAACTCACAAACGATTAAATGAGACTCGTGAATTCACGTGTTACAGAGGACAAGCTTAGCTTTTCGTAAATGTTTGTGAGATGAATAACGCTTGTGTAATTGAATGGTTGCCCATGCATGTTGTTGTGCCCAATTCACAACTTCTTCATGATATTTACTTACCTTTGCCATCTGGGATCTGTTATCAAAGTGCCCGTCGTCAGCACGTCGAAGATCCACAGCTCCTTCGTATGTCTCTACTCCTCTGATCCCCTTGCCAGGTCTTTGAGATGCCTAATATCAGCGCCCTGCCAACCCCTCTGTCAACGTCCCTGACAACGCCCTGCTGCCCTTTGCTTACAGCAAATGTTTGAAGCGCTGTGGCTCCTAGGTAGCAAACATGCTACATTGCCCACAAGCTAACCCTGCCACTCTCTGTTCATTCAGTTTCTCCTGCCACTTCCCAATCTAAATAACTTTATTTCTTCTTCCATTACTTCTACTTTGTTACCTATTCATCATAATGTTTCACTCTTCTTCTATTTAATGACTTTCTCACATCACAATGTTTATATTTTGTCGAACCCAGCAGTTGCATATTTAATATCTATTTTCATTTTTCTCATCTGTCGGCTTATCACACACCCTACACCACGCATCAACTTCATAATCCTCTGAAAACCAATTGCGGTAGTGAGCACATTACAAATTCTAGTGATTCTTACAAAACTATTTAAAAAGAAAATTATGGCAGTACTTCATTAATAAAACTTCCGTTGTTGTTTTTTTCATTTCAAAAATGAAATGTGTATTTACTTTACTACTTTGAACCATTTTTAGGTGTTGAGGTGTGATCCTTGTAACTTTAATCATTCAGTTATTTATAGAGTCAGTATTATTATTACTACTACTATAATATTGAAATTACTTCTATAGATCGCTTAAACTATTAAAACGTCCGTAGTAACAGAAAGATGTTGCACCTTTCACACCGTTGATCGTATCGTTTAGGAATGCAATCATCCCTTAGGTTGTGAATGTAACAAAATTTGTTGATTTTTTTTCTAACAGGTTCAGACTAGTAAAATATGTTTGAGTATCTGTTTCACATCATTTAAAAAAAAACATGCGTTAGAATCATTTGTAAACGCTTGCCATACTAGAAATTCAGATACTCATCCGTGGTATTTATTTCGAGAATCGATCCCCCTTGCCAACTGCGAACAGGAAATATAACAGCGAATAAGGCGCTTGGGAGTCGGCAGAGGGGAGGGGAGGCCTACGCCAACATGAATTCCCGCTTGTTGTTGGGGCCACGAGCGCGCAGGCACATCGTACGTCACGCGCACTCCTTTTCCTCTTCCTCTCATATATAAACGTTGCCCGTCACAACATCCGTTACGCACTCCACGCACTCCGCCCACCCCATAAACCCTGGCGCCGTGACTTACGCAACGGCTTTCTTAGCTGCGTCCGTCTCACCCTCCCGGCTGTTCGCGCGGCCGCCCCGCCGCTCCGGCTTCAGCTCCTTTGCTTCGTCTCCCACTCCGCCCGCAACACGCGTTACTGTCTCTGTCGGCACCAACCGCAATAGAACGACCACGAAAATACATCACAACCATCACCCTATATCACAAATACTAATACACATCATTATCAGCACACATCATAACCACCAACATGCATCACAACTTCTAACGATTTATTTGATTTATTTACAGTGCCTATTCAGTAAATAGAATATAGCGTATCTGTGAATGAATGAGTCAATAGATTGAATTGTTCGTCTTACATATAAGTGTAAGGCCTAAGTGTAAGCTTGTGGCCCATTGTACCGTTTATAAAGGCAACGAAAGCTATTTATATTCACAAATATTATTTTTCTAACATACCACATCACATCCATCAACATGCATCAAAACTTTTAACATGCATCACAACTCCCAACTTGCATAAGAACTCCTAACATTCAATCACAACTGCCAAGATGCATCATAACCCCTAACATGTATCACAAATTCCAACATGCATCACAACTCCCAAATGCATCACAAATACCGACATGCATCACAAAACCCAACATGCATCATAAATACCATCACACAAGAAAATCTCCAACTAGACCAAAACTCTCAAACACACACCACAACCAGCAAGCCATATCACAACCACGAACACACTAATTACCATTACTAACTCCCATCACCACCAAATTATAATTAGCACCACCACCAACACCCATCAACTCCCCAGCTGCCACCATACACCATCGCAACCAACAACGATGGGCATCGCTGACATCATTATCCCACGTCTCTATTGTCAATATTTTCTCCACGATCCCCCAGCCGCAAGAACGAGTGGCCCGTCGTGCACTCACTAACTTCGACGCACACCCTTCGCTCGAGGAGGAGGCGACGGCGGCGGCGACGTGGAAGCCACGTTGCCGGCGTCTGCAGGGGAATTCCGGGTGCTGCCTCTGTCATCAGAAAGGGGAAGGCAACAGACGAAGGCACGGTGTCTCTCTTGTCACCGGAGCGGCCCCCAAAAAATGTGTGACTGTTGTCACAGCGAAGATTTTTCAAATACTGTGTCAGTCTTAAACTAGAGCAGTGCATCTATATTATGAGTAAAACTACTTGATGTGTAGTGGGGGGCAGTTTTTCGGTGTTGGATGCAGGAACTTCTGGCAATCACGGCGAGAAGCATGTGAGCGCAGCCAGTGGAGTAAATAAACCAATTAATGTACTTTCAGTTTTTAGATACCGTTTGTTTTGTATTACTATGGGTTTCCTCTTCTGCCACATCGCAGTGTATTCCTTGAAATAAAGGAATAAATAAAAAGATGGATCCGCGGAGTAGCAGAAATAGTTCAGTCGATGTGGAGCCATGCAAAAGGCGAAGTAAAATGTTTTTTGTTTACATTTTTTAGAGAATTTTATGATCTTTAAAAAAATTAGAAAACTGTATTTGCATTAAGATCAACTATTAAAAAGCTATTTGTAAAAGCCAAAATGCCCGACAATTTTGTGTTTTTTTAGCTACCAAAACGTTTCTTCAAATATTTCGAGGCGGAAAACTTAGGGTTTTCTTACTAATAACAATATAAAAAATTAAAAACTAAAATATTCTACCGCACCTTTTGTAAGGCAAAATGACTTTTCGACTGCTCTAAAAGAGATTCACGAACATGGTAACACAACGGAACCAACACCAGAACTCCAACACTCGGAAGAAAAAACATTCGAAAAAAAAGACTCCCTGAAAATACTATCTCTGTGTACGTGTATGAACTAAAGTTTGATGTACGGCATTAATTTGTAGAATTTAAGAATTTTCAAAACGAAATTGTGTTGAATTGTCTTTAACTATTTGTATATATGTACAATATGTTCAACAGTACTATATCGATCCTTGTAAATGGAAGGAATCATCATTGTACATTATATCTTACACCGAAATCATATTTTTCTTTTCGTTAAGACTTCATTTGTTAAATATTTTTACGAGTACCTTGTTGTGTAGCTTCTATGAACTACTATGTTGAAAAATGTTTTGTGGGTTTCTGAACCAAAAAAGTGGATTCTGCTTGATCCGATATGTGGTAAATTATTTTCTTTAATACACTGTGTAAACAAAATCCACGTTGTACCTCTGGGTCCTTCATGACTAAAATGTGGCGTTGGCCATGTATGTCACCCGAACTAGTTTGGAGATGCCGGATTTTTGCTCTATTGCAAATTCTCAACTCAAATTTTCTAATATAATATTTCTTTATTTAAAACCATATACAAAAATAAAAAAAATAAAAAAATCATTTTTACTTTATTACACGGTGTAACTACCTTTACGAACACTACCACAATTACAAATATTGGCATAGTAAAAATTAAAACTACTAATGTATAATCACTAGAACTACTACCAGTATCAGAATCCATCCACAATTTTACAATACACATGATCATTAATCCCTAAAAATAAAACATGATCACCACATTCAACATCACCCCTTATTTCATTTCGACTGTTATCGCCACCCGCAATCCAACGGACAGATCGGCACCGGATGTCATCATCGAGTTGAAATAGCTCACTGTCCCCTTCCGCGAAAAAAACATACACTACCCTTAGTGGCTAATGATCTTCGCAGTTGACGCGCCAGGAATCTCTAATCAATCAACACATCAAACCACGTATC
>BOPP01000066.1:1873022-1932314 GCA_017312745.1 Gryllus bimaculatus | reverse complement strand
AGAAACAACAAATTCTACACTACTTTTCTTACACCCTACTCTGATAGACCCTATCCGCTGGATCGGGCGAGCATCCAAACCGATTGAAGATGGTTTGATTTGTGATTCGTCCACTCCTAGCTTTTGAAGCGCGCACAAACCTACTCTGTGACGGATGTCACGACTTGGGACACAATAGCGTTCTGGCCACCAACGTGGATTCGCCTGATGCAGGAGCGATCTTATCCGTATTAGGAATCCGGCGTGAATCGTGGCATCAACCACTCTTCACTCGGAAACGCCACACGAGGGCCTCCCCGTGACCGATTCACCAAGGACCTAAAGTCTGCAGGCTTCGTCAACTATGTGAACGAAGCCTCGCGAGCATGGCTCGCATATGACCATCTGGCCCAAGTTTTGTTGCACACGCCAGAGTTCTCCACTGTCTCCAGAACCATACTGGCTCTTACACTCATTATATAGGCAGGCCACGTGACTACTACGTCACCACACCCTCGCTTGTCATAAAGTGAAGCCTATCTATCCGGAAACTCGCCAAAGCGCTTGGTTTCTCCCGTTGCGCGTTCTTCCTTTTACGGAAAACCTTGATTCCTGTGGCTAGGCTAATCCTTTCCCAAAGCGTCCCAAATCAGATGCCCTTGAGGCACGCTGGCTAAACTAATCGTACCATATGCGTTATTTATTGATTTGCATTGTTCACTCATAAATATACAGTCAATATATCATTACTCTTATTTCACTCTTTTTTAAATTGCTTATTCTTGACATCGGATTAATGGGTCATTTGGACTAAATTGTTACATTTTTATTCGGTCGCGTGTGTTTCGTTTTGATTTAAAAACATACAAGTATTCTCCTTTGACATTTCGCCGTTCGTTAAAAATAACCTTGAAATAACTAATGGCTTGAAATATGTCACTGCTACATTAGTACAGTAGAACTTGTCCATATATGATCTTTGGTCTCTATGCATAGTCCAAGAAAATCAATAAGTTATAGCGTAAATAAGGAATCGATTTAATACGAAAGGGTAATCATTCTATTAATTATTTTTCTTGAATATAATAAAATAATAATAATAGATAAATAATCATATAATAAATTTAGAGTGTGTAAAAAGTTGTTAATGGAACCCAGTATTGTAAAATTTACAATGTATAGTTGTGCTTGTAAAATTATACTTGATAACTTTATTTATAATGATATTATTGAATATATTTATATCATATTGAAAGACCATAATACTTTTATGACAAACTCCGCGACATTTTTTATTCTCAAAACAGGCTCTAGAAGTGGAAAATGGAATATTTTATAATGAACTATTTAAACTTCATTTGTGGATTTTGGAAGGGCTCTGGAAAGTAAACCGTACAAGTGCTAACGATCTTTATTTATCAGGGCTATTTCTGTTACACGGAAGGAAATGAAATAAACAACAATAAAAATGTTATTTTGAAAGAAATCTACTTTTCGGATTTCAATTGACAGGGATTCGGCGTTGTCCACCGAAGTGTCTGAACGCAATCCACTGTTGTTTTCGGACACATATAATATCCGAAGTTCGAACAGCACGGACTTGTATGGAACAGCGTCATCAATTCCAACGATTATCTCTGCCTTCTACTTCGCTCTGTACACGAACGATCTCATTAATTCCTAACCCAACCAGCAAAAGCTTCCGGCAACGAGGTATCCCGTAAGCCTGATTAAATATGAATTCTGAGCATGAAGTGATCACTTCCCGAGCACAGAATCCCGCGTATTTAAGCCTAAGCAGCGTCGTTTGTGAAGGGCACGAGCCAGGAAGTGCACTCTGAGCCTTGCAACTTGCTCGTAGCGCGACTCCGTTACACGTCATTACGATTATTTTGTTCTTCGGGCAAGTCCCTCCCAACCGCGATAAGCATTTGTCATCTGTGCGACTGGTCTCTGGATAAACACATGCGGTCAAGTGGTGAGCATTGTACTTGGGACAGCAATTTTGTGTGCTGAGTTCTGCAAAAAGTAACATACATTATCATTAAAATACACTGGCGTAAGTTAATATGTAGTTTATAATAAGTACCTTGCAATAATAGGAATAAACAACATACAAACAACTGCGAAATGCCGGATCAACAAAAAATAATATTTTATCATTTTCAGATCGATTTGCGGAGGGCCTTGTATTTTTGATAAAACATGTGATCACTCTGTTATTCCACTGTTATATCATATATCTTAATAAAAGTTTATAAGTAACTAATTTATTGTTTCGTCACTACTATTTCAAATCATTTAACAACAAATTATTTTTGAAGACGTCATATTCTCTTCTCACCCGCGATTTGTGGAATTAATCTTAAGTGGTATCTTTTAACAAGCGAACTATGCAAACACTGCGAGAATTGTTTAATGATTGACTGATTAAAATAATTGAAGCTGTTTCTTAATTCATAATTATATCAATCAACTTTCACCATATTAGAAAAAACGCTTTTCGATTCCATGCGAACAGATTTCAACAACTATAGTAGATGTTGCCGATGACTTTTACATACAGATTGGATATATGCTGACAAAAAAGAAATGGACGATGAAGGACCAGAAAGAGTAGAAGATGATAGTTTTCCTTAAGAAGAAGTTTTAAACATTAAATATGATATAGTTTTTTAATATTCAAAGATTAATGAATGTAGATGAAGATACAAGATATATCTTCATATTCTGAGATTGAACCACTTTTGTCTAGTCTCCACAAGTACTGTATCGATGCTACCGAAATCCGACAGGCAAGGGGGGTAATCGAGTATCTAGAAATTTAATTCATCATCGCCAAATGATCAACTCAGACCGAGAATATTAAGATCTCACCAACGCCTCCCATCCATAATAAAAGCAATTGTTAAAAATGAAACAATCCATCCCGGTTTTGCATATGAAATTCAGTGAAACACCCTAAAACTATATTAACCATTAATTCAAATATGCAACATCCGATGATACAGGAAGAAAAAGCCTACCAAACGCCCTCAACAAAGTCAATAATGCTGAGATTACTGAACTCCAAAAGATACAGCAATACTGTGTATCAATATGCCTTATGTTCAGAAAACCACGCTCTGTAACATTGCCTCCAAAACTTCAACACCTCTTTAAGCTAATGGCATTGAATCCCATAGAGGATATTAACAAACAATAGCTTCTCTATTTCAAGAGAATAATATAAAACGAAATCCTCCCTCAACCTATAGAAAATAGGAAATTGGTTGAAAACACAACCCTATCAAACAAGATTTCTCAACTGCTCACTTCCCTAAAACCTACCAAAACCACATTTTTCTCTCCAAATTTTCTCCAATCAATAAAAACCATAACTAAAAATATACCTAAACAAACAAACACACTCAATAAATTATTCTCAGTTCCCTAGCAGACAACACATAATAATTAATATCTATACAATAACTATAATGATTGTAAACTTTCATATTCATATCCTACGCTCATTCATCAATCCGAACTCAGTCATCTCGTTTTTAAGCAATAAGCCACACACTTCATCGCATCTAATATGCAAAGGAATCAATTTTTGTATGATAATATTTGTATTTGCAATTTGTTGGTATAAATCTTTGGCAAAATTACATCAATTTTAATACATAAGAGGTAGACATTGACGTACTCCTAATATGAATTTTTCAGATTAACACTCATAAACTATATTTTATAGATAACTAACTAACATACTTATTAATAAAAATATTACGATGATAAAGCATATATAGATAATAAAACAGAAATTAACTATAACTATAGTTAGTTACCGAGTATTCAGGTCTTAAGTGATGATATCGTTTAAGTTCGTCGTGTTGTGACTATTGTTCTAGTATGTTAATGGCAAAAATATGTTGATGCGTTATAGTATCGTTGTAAGTTATTTGCCTGGTCTTCGGTTTATCTTTATTTTATTGTTTCATTGTATAGCTCGGATATTGTGGCGTTTGTACGTGCAAGGAGATTTACAAATTATCCTTCAGCTTTGATTGAACTTGTAATATTGTCAATATTTGAATTTTGAGCTGCTCCCCAAAGTGTTATTCCATATGTCCGTCATCGGTTTGTAGTAATGCTTTTTAAGCGAGAATTTTGTTGCGAGCTTAAGGATAGTTTTTTTCCTACAGACAGTTTAATGATTGTCAGTCAGTGTTAAGTCAAGTTTTTGGCTGAGCGTTTTGGGGATAGGTTTTGGATACCATTTGCATAGGAACGCAAAGGCGCCAATTGAAAAAGGTTTAAGAATTTCTTTACGCTACTCTCAGAGATTTTGCATGGCGCGCGTAAATCGGAGCAGGTAAGTAAGACGATTTCACAAGCGGTACGACATTATCTGCTTGCTACCGGCTGGACGACCACTCGTTCTACACACGGAAGAAGGTTTGTCGCAGTCACTAACAGAGGGCTACAGCTCTGCGGATGGACGCGGCATGCACAGGTGAACCGAAACTGCGAGTTGGTGGATTGTTAGAAGGTTATAGAGGTAGCGGAAGTTTATGTGATGATTATACGTCAAACAAAATGTCTATCAACCTCTATTTGCAAACATAAACATAATACTGCTATCATTCAAAATATCGTATACTCTGAAAAATTGCACATTGTGGTATACAATCACAACCAAAGCTCACTGTCCAGAAAATAAAGAATAAAATAAAAATAAGAGAAGGAGATGTCCATATGCCGCATCGTGCAAATCAAATGCTGGTTAGTGCAGCAAATGCCAGTAAATGTTGAAAGAGACCAGTAAGTGGTGTGTTCTAAGTGAATAAGTTTATTCAGTATGATTTTCATTAATTTATTTAATAATACTTACAAAATTTACATTAACTATTATATTGATATTACGTAACAAAAAAAATTGTATAAAAACACGAAATCTCTGTTTACCATTAAAGTAGTAACACTTGTAATATAATAAATAGTGTCTGCACATGTGATAATTAAAACATTCCATTTATTAAACATCAAATATTAAAAATATCTATTTTATGTACGATATTTCTAGGTTGTATTGTTGGAAATAAGAGCCATGTGATGAATCTTGTAAAAATTAAGTGTGGTGCTTAAGGGTAAGTAACATTTGAAGACTTTTTAGATTTTTAAAAAAGTCTATGAATTATCGCATTTTTCGTATCATGGATCTAAAATCGTGAAATCTGACTACAATGTTAGAGGAGAGTATTTATTTAACATTTCGAACAATTTTATCGTTTTTTTTTCTGTAAAAGGGGCTCCACACACAGTTTTTCTAAGAAATCGCAGTTTGTTTTCACCGTTAATAACTTTTAAACTACGTTATTAGTCTGAATATATACTACGACAAAATAGTACAAACAGACCATAACCTTAAAGAAGTAATATAGTTGAATATCACACAGTAGCCTGTAAAATTGCATTCTCGGGATTAGCGGACATGAGCGTACAGCACTAATGACAATGAATGATAGTTGATACTGCTTGATAACCAAGATATTAGACCATAACTACAACATAATCATCGAAAACCTGTGAAAAGTTGGGATCTCAAGCAACAAGAACTAAGATGGTCTATTTCGACAACTGCGCGTTACATTGACGATAGCTTATCTGCTTATGAACTGGCAATAGCCAGTATTATGCCCGCTCAAATAATAGCAGCGAATTACCCCAACGACGAACAAACTAACACACAACGCTAACAGAGAGAGTACCTTGCCAAATCTTCAAAATATAATAGAGCAAAATACCATTCAAATGTTGCCATCGCCCACGAAATTGAATAATCTCTCACTCATCTCAATAACATTCAATTCCCCAATCATTCTAGCGGTAAATTAAACCACCCAAGCTCCACTTACAAAACTAAACCTCCAGACACGATATAGCTAAACGTATTTAACACCATCCAGAAGAACCATTTCAAAACTCGAAAGCTCGAAATAAAATCTAAATCTCAGCCACGAATAACAATACAATATATGCAAGACTAGAGCAATCACATTACAAATAAAGAGTGGCATATACAAAAGAAAAACTCACATAGAAAGACAAAATGATAGCCTATGTAATCACGTCAACGCGCAAGAATATATACCCTCAATTCTGAGAGCCAAAGAGCTTGGCTGATTATTTGCGTTAATGCTTAAAACAACAGATCTTAACCGAACCATACATTAACTGATTATAGAATTCTTCAACGTCCATCAAGATAAATGACGCATCCTACGAAATAAATATAATAATAAGAAAATTACAACAAGAAAGCCAACCAGATATATAAACTTTGTTAAAACTGTGGTAACTAAACAGGCATCGTCTCTCTGGCCTTTAGTAAGGTTTTTGTAATACTATTTCTTAATTCTCTCCGCATTAACAAATCTATTTCCATATTTTTGCAAACTCTTACGAAAATTCAGAAATTGTAGAAAACTAAATATTTCAAGCAATATCAACCTAATTGACAATTATAACTGTTTAATTACAGGAAATTACGTCACAAAATAGACGTAAAATTGTATCTTACATGGTAACGGAAATTAAATTTTTTTTTAATATTTCGAAAAATAAGGTATTTAACAAACAGAACTGTACATTTTGAAATGACCTTTACGACATAAAAAGTCCAATTTAATAAAAACATGTATCATTTAAGAAAAAAATGTTTTACAAAATATAAAAATTGGACACAATATTTGAAAAAATACCCATATTTTTGAATACACCGCAACGCGAACAACTAACACCCAACGCTAACCAGAGAGAGTAAATTGGCACAAATTTCAAAATATCATTAGAGCAAAAATACCCACTTTCAAAATGCTCCATCGCCCCACCGAAATTGAATATGCTCTCACTCATCTCAATACATTAATTCACCCAATCATGCTAGCGGTTAAATTAAACACCCAAGCGTCCCTTACAAAACCTAAAAACCTCCCAGACGAATATAGCTATAAAGTTTAAAAACAATACCAGAAGACCCATTTAAAAACTGCCGAGCTTAGAAAATAATTAAATCTCAGAACACACAACAATCAATAATATCATAAGCTAGAGCAATCACCATTACAAATAAACGCTGTGGCAGTTTACAAAAAAAAACTTCATAGAAAGACAATGATACCTATGTTAATCACGTCAACGCGCAAGACATATATACACCTCAATTCTGAGAGCCAAAGAGCTGGCTGATTATTTTGCGTAAATGCTTAAAACAAACACATCTTAACCCGAACCATTACAATTAACTGAAATCTAATCGAATTCTTCAACGGTCCATGCCAAGAAATAAAATACGCATCCCCTACGGAAATAAATATAATAATTAAAAAATTACCATACAAGAAAGCACCTAAACACGATAATCTTAATAACACTTTTAAACTTGTGGTACTAAAACAGCACGTATTCTCTGGCCTTTAGTAATGGTTTTGTAATACTATTTACTTCAATTTCTCTCCGCATTAACAAATCTCATTCATCACTTTTTGCCAAACTCATTACAAATTGCAGAAAATTTGGTACGAAAACTAAATATTTTCAAGCAAATATCAACCCTAATTTGACAATTATAACTGTTTTAATACAGGTAAATTACGTCACAAAAATGAGACGTAAAAATTGTATCTTCACAATTGTAACGGAAATTAAATTTTTTTTTTAAATTTTCGAAAAATAAGGTATTTTAACAAACACGAGACTGTACCATTTTTGAAATGACCTTTACGACATATAAAGTCCAAATTTAATAAAAAATATTGTATCATTTTTAAGAAAAAAATGTTTTACAAAATATAAAAATTGGACACAATATTTCGAAAAAAATACCCATATTTTTGAAAAATTGAACATGACATTATTTTTATATCTGTTTTGATTAACACATTTCATTAAGAAAACAATGTTTATTTCATCATTGTAGTTGCATGAAGACACCGAAAAAATATTTTTTCAATTTACGAAAAACTGGAGAATATCAGTTTTGGAGAAAGATGACAGAACGGGTTAGCCGCTAGCGTTGTTCACAGACGGAGAGTCAGACAGATCGACAGTCACGTTTTGCCGTCATTCGATTTTTCAAGGACTCACAAAACTTGTATTATGGCTTCACCAAGTGTTAGAGGACTTTTCGTAAACTTAACAACTTTTTCGTTACGAGGACCCAGTAATAGAAAAATGTCGGCCGAAAATTGGTCGGTTTTTTCGCGAATCATTACGTAACTTTCTCTCTACTGCGTAAGTGATAGCGAGAAAGTAACAATTGGGATCCATCGTTACATTACCTTAACCGTCCACAGTTTTCTATTAAACAGAACCTTTTGAGTTAATGACAATAACCAACACTCAAAACCAGGCAAATAAATTCCAGGCATCTCACAAGGATGACTATTACCCCTCATACTCTTCATATCTATATGACAGACTTACTTTCATTTTATTGATTAAAATCGCGTAATTTTCTGTCGACGCGGCGTTATTTTCCTGAGGACCAGATATAAAGAAATAGGAAAATAATAGGAGAATAAAATAGGAAAAACAATTAAACTATATCTTAATCTAATCGACAGCTTGGCCGTAAGCTAAAAGTTCAACTTATCCGAACAAAACCCGCTCCCAAAATATTTATGCTGAGACCTTACACTTCACACATTACTCTCGCGTCTCTGAACATTAAACAACTGACCAATAATCTGACACCCACAGAACAGAACAATTAAATATCTCGGACTAAACATAGACACAAAGCTTTTCTGGAAAAAGCATATACGAACCAAAGTCAAAGAAACAAATATAAAATTTCTGAACCTCATCAGTAGAAATTCAGCATTACCATATAATACAACTTTAATAGTTTATAAAACCATCTGAAAAGCTCTTTTTTATCCCGTTGCCCGATCTGGATTAAGGTAACAAAAATAATATTAACAAATTACAAATTTTCCAAAACCAGTGCCTAAAGGTTATCACCAACGCCCCATGGTTTGTTGCCGACGATTTGCCATGGTTTGTACTCATTCCAAATGCCATTTCTCCATACCACAAATTTTTTTTTAGAGTAAAATGTTGAACGAGACTAAAATATTTCAAATTTTAATATTTATTAAATGTTAAACTCTATTCTATAAGAGCATTTAGCACTAAGACTGTCTATTAACAAAGTACAATCAATTTCCTAAGATGTATTTCAAAATATTGCTTAAATAATTAGGGATCAATTGCTTAATCAGAATTAAAAATAATTTTATCATAAAAGTAGATTGAAAAAATTCGTTTAAATATATTTCCATTTTATTGAAGCATAAACAACACAATATTTTCTTAATTTGTTATATTAATTAATGTACATTAAATTTATGATTTAATTTTATCAAGTCCCATGTAAACTGTAAATAACGTCCTTCTGTCTAACAAAAAATTTTCTTTAATATAAACATTAATTTTCTTTAACTGATACACTCTCTCCGTTTACCATATATGAGACCGTCTGTCTAAGAAACGAGAAAATGTACTGTGATCTTTGAATTCCGTTATAAAGGGGTTTACATAGAACATGCTTTGTTTTATTGTTTTGCAGTTTTTTCACTCAATAATGTGTCAATATATATTTCACTGCGTTTAAACTCTGCTTTAAATTGCATGATCCTGAATTAAGTTTTAAAGGTTTTCACTGGGACCAAATTGTTAACATTTTATTATGTTATATAGTATTACAAGTGGCTTGGTCCATTTTCATGCTACACTGACAGAGAAAAATGCACACTATTTATTCTTCAATTGATCGCTACTGTATATTTACAAGGAAAAACAATATAATTTATAACTCTATAATGGGGATCGATTCAATACGAAAGGTTATCATTCTATGAATGAAACATTCAATTTTTCATTGTTATTTTCAAGAAAAATATATTTATCATGACTCATAAATTCTTTCATGGAATTACTTGAATACTGGTATTGGTGAGGAAGACCACGAAAATGGTCGAAACGTCGGCAACACAGCCTTCGACGCGGCGTCACCCGGACAGCCCAGATCACGCACATGACCCTGGTCGCGGAAGCTCCAATATTTATAATTGTATAATTTCAGTAATTATCTTTTGAGTAAAGACTATTATATGGATAGGTATTGAATGTTATTTATTCATAAACTTGAAACACACAAATAATGTTCAATGACAAATTGTAGCACCTTTGTTTTGTTCGTCACTACTGGCTCCGAACAACGGCAAACATACATTAATATGGGGGTTAAAATTCTCTACCATATTGTCTATTCAGTTGATCGTTGGAAAGCAACGGATGGTAATGGACAAACATGGGACGCACCACTTTATCTTTATGCAGACTACTTTCAAGTTACTATGAAGGAATGAAACACGCCATTATAAAAACATATTTAAGGAAACAAAATTACTTTTCTGTTTCAATTATAGGATTAGGACGGTCACCCAAGGTTTTTGGCACACAATTACCACTGTTTTGTTCGGCACAGATAATACGGAAAATTCGAACAGATCTGTCCATGAAAGGCTTTCTCTTCGCATTTGTACACCGAACAATCTTACGAATTCCCCGAACCCAACCAGAAAAGATTCCGCAACGAGGGTATCCCGTAGCATCGATATGTATGTCACTTCCCGAGCACAGCAACACCCGTGCGATTTTAAGCCCTAAGCAGCGTCCATTTGTGAAGGGCACGAGCCCAGAAGTGCACTGCTGAGCCCTGCAACTTCCTCTTAGCGCTGGACCTCCGTTCACATCAATTACGATGATTTGGTTCTTAGGGCAAGGGCCCCGTTCCAAAGGCGTGTAGCATTTTCCATCTGCATGCGGAATCTGTCCTCTGGATAAACACTTGCGGTCAAGTGGTGAGCATTGTACTTGGACAGCAATTTTTGGTGATGACTCTGCAAAGTAAATAATAATTATTAAAATAACACTGACGTAGTTAACATGTGGTTTCTGTAATAAAATACCTTGAATAATAGGAAACAAACATAATACAACAACTGCGGAAATTGTCGGTTCAAAAGAAATGTAAATAATTATCATTTTGCAGATCGATTTTAGCGGGCGGGGCCTTGTATTTCTGATAAAACAAGTAGTGGTACACTCTGTACCCAGCTGCCTTATCATCTATCTTTATAAAAGTTTTATAAGTAAATATTTATTGTTTTCGTCACATATTTCATCATTTAACTAAAATATATTTTTGAGACGTGTCATATTCCTTCTTCACCGACGATTTGTGGAAATGTAATCATGAAGTAGATCTTTAACAAGCCGAACTCTGGCAAACACTGCAGAATTTGTTTAATGATTGACTGATTAAAATCAATTGAAGATCTGTTTCATAATTCAGTTATTATAATCAATAAACCTTTCCCAATTTAAGAAAAAGCGCTTTTCGATACCTATGCTGAAAAAGCGCTGTTCAACTAACTACAGTGTGTCCGGAGAGAATTTTCAGTACAGTTGGATTGATATGTGACAAAAAAAGAATTGGATAGGACCCAGAAAGAGTTAGAATGATAGTTTTCCTTAAGAAGAAGTTTTTAAAACTTAAAATGATATAGTTTTTAAATATTCAAATAGTAAACGAATGTAAGTATGAAGAACAAAATATATCCTTCATATTCTGATTGAACCACTTTTGTTGTTTAGTCTTCAAAATAGTACGGTATCGTCTATCGAAACTCTCAGACAGGCAAGGGTATCGAGTATCAAGAAATTCAAGTATCGCCCTATCGCTGAAATGAATCAATCTCAGAACCGGAAATATTTCAAGACCTCACTCAACGCCTCCCGTCCATAATAAAAGCAACTTCTTTAAAAGTGAAAACAATCCCATCCCGGTTTTTGCGCATGAATTCAGTGGAAACGACCCCCTAGAAACTATATTAACCATTAATTCAATATGCAATCACCGAGTGATAACGGGAAGAAAAAGATGACCCAACGATCCTCAACAAAGCCAAAAATGCTGAGATTTCGAACACTCAAAAGATAACAGCAATACTGTGATTAGCTATGCCTTATGTTCAGAAAACCACTACTTTGTAACATGCCCTCCAAAACTTCAAACACCTCTTTAAGCTAACTGCATATGAATCCACATAGAGGATATTAGAAACAATAGCTGTTCTTATTTCAAAGAAATAAATAAAAAGAAATCCTCCACCTCAAACTTCAGAAATAGATATACTTACCAACTGAAACATACACCTCTCCAATCAAATGTTTCACTTGCTCATTTCTTTAACTTGCCAAAAACCCACCATTTCAAAATTTCACTCAAATCAATAACAAAAACCATAACTAAAATATATCCTCAAACAAAAAAACACCCACTCAATAAATGATCCTTTAGCCTCCCTAGCAGACAACACCCTAATAAATACAATCATTAATACAATAACATAATTGATCGTAAACTTTCTTAAACTCATTGATCCCTACCGTTATTTCAGCAATCCAAACTCAGTCATCTCGTTTCTAAGCAATAAGCCAGCGCATAACCCTAATAATTTAACATGTATAAACTGGAACGCAAATGGCAACCTAAATTGAAAAGAACGAGTTTATAAATTTTCTCTACGACTACTCCAGAATGTATGTATTGCTGGTCGTTATCGGATTCAGCAATGATGACGATTCCACAAGCGGTACGACAATATTATTCTTGCACTGCTGACGACCAATTGGCTTGCACTCGGCAGAGGGTTTTCGCAGTCACCTACATAGGGCAACAGCTCTGCGCAATCTGCCGCGGCATACGACAGGTGAACCACGAAACTGAGAGTTGGTGACTGTTAGAAAGGTTATGAGGTAGCGGAAGGTTATGTGGATGATTCTACGTCAAACAAAATGTCTACCTCAAACACTGTATTGCAATCAATACTCGTACACTCTGAAAAAGAAACTCTGGAGCTATGTGGTATAACTCAGGAGAGTCCAGGAGAAGAAAGAAACAAAATTATAAATAAGAGAAGGAAATGTCACATCTGCCCCATCATGTGAAATCAAAAATCGCTGACTCAGTGCAGCAAATGCCAGAAGAATGTTTGAAAGTAGCCTAGTAATATGGTGTCTTCTAAATGAAAATAAGTTTATTTCATACATTAAACTCACTAGAGTGCAGGGCCGATTGCATTTCGTTGGAAACATTCTGGCAACCACGGCCGAATATACAAGTATGAGAACGATAACAAATTATCTTGAATTATTTATTCGGCTGAACTGAGCCTATCAACATGGACGTAAACCAACTAGTTTAATTATGAATGAGGAACCCTGTAAGAATTAATATATCAGACACCCTCAAAACATTTCTCAATTTCGAAAAAGGATTTTTGAATGAAATTGATAAAAAATGTAATAAAAATCATTTTAAGTTTTAACTAATGGAATTGGTGGACTTCTTTCCATGGACCAATTTCATTTATGCAAATGACTTTTTCAGTTACTCTTATAAGAACTAAAATACAAATACAAGAAAGCGAAGCGATGGAGTTTCTCTTAAACGATCCTAATTAACCTTAATCTCAGAAATGTAATAGAATGTAATGTGAAGATTCTTTTACAATAATATCTCACACAGCCAATACATCTTTCTTATCATATTTAATATATCGCGTATGAAACATAGTCCCAAGCACATTTTTAGATCTTTTCGCTTCCGCCGCATGTCACTTCTAATCATTTACTGTCTGATGCAATCGATTGGAGCGTGATAACTATCATTCGTCAGAATAAGTCGACGGTTTGGATATATCGTGTACGTGACCGAACACGAATCCATTCTGTACTGTATCCTAAGAACCCTCACGGCTCACATATTGACATATTTAATATTTACAAATATCTGTACATGTGTTTTGAGGATGAGGATGTCAAGATATAGTGGTACCCCCGTAACTTAAAACGCATTGCATGACATACTGCACATGTGCCAGACAATTGCTTAACTTATCTCGTATAAATATTCACTATCCTTAAATTAGACAATACTCAATCTTCTAACTTAAAAATCTCGCCATCTTTGTTTCGATGACCATAATCTCACACTTATTTGCTTCCTCCCGCTAGAAGCAAAATGTCGACAACTTTCTACACATCGAATACAACTCTCACTTCAAAACAACTAAATGAACAAACGACGGCAGACACTTTTTTCTACTAATTAAAAAAAATATTATTTTCTTCTTGATGGTACGAAATTAGTTAATAAGAGCATAACACATCTACTGCCCGCTACCATTTACATATAAAGAAGAAATCACGAAGCTTGATTGAATAGAAAGCTCAAACTTATTTCTTCACGAAAAAACTTTGGTTTTTTAAATACATAGATAATCTGATTGTGGTTTTATACACTATTGAATTACGAGTTGTACATTCTTAACGTGCAGACAATTACGTTAAAACATATTTAAGTAAAAAAATCTGTAGCACGAAATGATTACGAACTGATCTTAATTGATTACATTCAAGAAATATATGACAGAGATATTTTCACAAAGACGACTGAACCTGTTACTGTTGAATTTCTTGCTGGATAAGCTGACAAGTTTGTCACAGCACCCATGACAAAAATAACAATTGATACTGCTTGCATCATACTTGGTATTAACTGTAACGGAATCTTCTAAAACGTGTGAACCGTGCGTATCTCAGAACATGCAAGAACAGTAAGAATTGTCTTTGTGGTCAAGTGCACGTAAATATCCTGCGGATACTCTTATCTACTATGACGATGAGAATGTGGCCACTAAAAAATAATCGAAATTTTTCAGAATTAATTAAACTGTGAAATTGTTAACATTAAGAATGTTTATTTCATTTAATTATTTTTATTTCACTATAATTCTCTATTTATTATTTCACTAATAATGTTACAATAATAAGTTACGTTTAAAATTTATTTTTGTCTATATCATGGTATGTCATACAACATATGTCTCGCAGAAGGCCTGTGATATCATGTCTATAGACATACCAGTGAGTAAAGGAAAGAAAATTTTTAGATAATATAAATACGGAAACGTCTCTTACACAAATATATTCATGACATCCAATTACTGGCAGCACTGAAGAAGTCTACAACAATTGGAAATTAATCATGTAGGGATTGGGATTTGCGGTTCAGGTCACCTCAAAATCCTGGGATGGTGTCCGGGGAAGATGGACCTCCCGGTCAGAGGAACTGCAGTGACATCAGTGGATGCCCTGAGCCACCTCCCCCAGAGCGACTTCCGTTTGCACATTCACAATAATATCGTTTCACCCCCGATATTTCGATTTTTTACATAATTAACGTCACACCTAAAAGATTTCGAGTTCTTATGTCGTGATTGAAAATATGTTCTAATATTGGTGAAAACATTTTTCCCAATCACATTTTGGCGCCAATTTCAATTTTTTAAACTTATAAAGTGAGGATGGGCAGACGTGCTGGCGGACAGGCGACAATGCGATCAGGCGGACGGGTGAACGGAAGGGTTGGCGGGCGGAAATACGGACAGACGGGGGGACGGGCAGGTGGATAGGCGCGCGTCGGATCTCACGATCCATCTCTAGAGGAAAAAACACGTACTGCATATACGGGTCTACTGACCTTAGCAGTTGACGGGTCCGAAATCACTTAACCAATTAATCAAATCAAATAATCAATCAAAATCCGGACGTCGCATTGTGGGATGCTGCTCCCAGATAGCTGCGATCATTTATTATTTGGTACAGGTTCGTTACTTGGCAAAAGCTGTTAAACCGTCAGATATTGTGAGTAGACTGCTTATTAACAAAGGCGTGATCCCAGACATTGAAAAAGACATTGACAATGATTGTCTATGATTGTCTAGTTGTCAATTATTAATAAACTTACAAGTGGTTAAATTTATATTAGAAACTAATAACAACAGAAAATCCAATAAAAAGTATATTCGATTTTTTCACTATCGTCCACATTGTTTAAAAAATTGAAAAAATATGTATTATAGAATGTTATGAGACATATTCTATAGGAAAAAGCGGACACTCCAACGTTATCACATCGAAAAGCGATTTCAAAATAATTACTTATTTTTTCTATTTAAATTTGGCGCTAAAATTGGTTGACAAATATTCATTCAAATTCAACTATTTCCCCCCGTCTCTGCGATTTTTCCATCCCGATACATGCAATAGAAACCGAGAAAAATTAAAGCGAGAAAAACACGTTTCTCATTGTAACTCAACAACAGATTGCCATAGAAGGCTGATCTATTGGAAATCTATGGTATTTACTATTCTTTTTCATAGTATCGCGGTTATTGATTTGAAAATATATGCTTTTTCGCACCACTAGTTTATATGTACGAGTAGTTTTATTTTCACGATCCAAAGGAAAAATTCTTGCAGATTCGAATAGGCAAATACACTCTCTTTTTGACTGATTGTCAGGATTGGCAAAGTAAATTAACTTAAGATATCGAAAAGATACATTTCTTGTTGAGACATGAGTAAATGAGGAAGTATCCACATACGAAAAATAACATTTCTTTTGTACTTTCTAGTAGGTAGTTACACTACCTTCGAGCGAATGAATGTGTTGGTAACAGGTGTGAAAAACAGAAACATGTCCATAACATTATGTGGTGTGGGCAGACCTTTTTCTAAATACAAGATTAAATTATTTTATAGGAGACATAAACACTTAACAATAGAAAATCTTAACAGAAGTTTTGTGACTTTGTCGTCTGATTGGAACATAAGAAATGGAGAAGATGTTTTTAATTTGTTTATTCCGATTCTCCAAGAATCAATTAGAAGTAAATTTCATTACAAATTCATGCTTTTATGGCCAAATCTTACTGTTGAACAACATTTCCATTCATGTAGTAGTATATTCATCGAGCGCATAATTATGGCTATATTTCACGAGTTGATGTTTGCAACATGAGCCACGCTAACCATTTATAAAGCGAGTGTCATAATTTCTACGATTGAATACTAGCCATTATGCGCGAATAGGAAACTATACTTTCCTAAGGCCTTAAAATAATCTGAATAAATTTTGTACAGATTTTGTTTAATTTGAAATTCAAAAACCTCCATCAGTTTTGTAATTTACTGAAGATTGGTATTGTGGTGAGTTTTCGTTAGCATTTACAATGAAATAATTATGAGTCGTCATTGCCCACAATACTGTTTATAACAAGAGCAGCTTTCGATTGCATAGCCATCCTCATCAGTTTTCTAGTACAAGAAATAAAAAAATACTACAAAAACGAAAAGGAAACTACAACCAGTGTAAAGTTTTGCATTGATTTTCTGTTGAACAATCACTGTGAAATGTAACGAGAAATACAACTACAACAACGTCTAGATTACGCACTAGATGAAACTAGTTCAAAAAAAGCGCGATTTGCAAAGAGAATGCAATTCTGCCCGTGGATTCCGAAAACACTGGCAATGTGATTGGTCCATATGCGTTGGATTCCAAACTGGGATCGACTGGGTGTGTAATCGATTTCTTTCGTAGATTAAATATGCCGCAGGAATACGTAGCCGCAGGAATACGTATCTTAGTAAATGATCGTAGAGAAACATTATTACTAAATCATCTGACTAATATTTCAGTAGAAATAAATTGCAAATAAACTGACTTTATCAAAAAAGCATGCTTATTTTAAGAATATCTTTAAATATTTAAAATGTTTTCAAAATTTGAAATATTTATGCATACGTTTTTCAGAGTTATAAACACGCATAAATTCCACTCTAAAGTATGACAAAATGTCATGTTTCGTGGTTTTCTCATCATTGAAGTCTTTTTATATCTTCAGCAAAAAAAAGTCAGCAAAAGGAATAGGATCCGGGAAAATGAGGTGAAACGTCTTTTCTCAGGTTTTTCTGACCACATGTTTGTCGTAGATAAGTCTTCGCATATCCGGCAAACGTAACAACTTAGTAGATGCGTGGCGCCGCATGCCTAGAACTTCAGTAAACGTACTCGTCGCAACAAAGCATTAGACCTTTTATTACATTTGCGAAGATTGATTAATGGTATTTTACAGTCGAATGAGTTTTCAAAATATGCAATTTGCGATAACAATGATCATTATTATCACAGCGTGCGCAGAGTACTTTGCAGCTGCTCATCCTACAAGAGAAACAAATTTGCCAGGTATTAATTATCACAGACATTGATGCGCGATCTTAAATTTTCAAAGTTAATGTACTAGTTAACGTGTGCGCATATTTCAGCAAATTTTTAGACATTTCATCTTTAACTTTCAATTTTAACAATTCATTCTCAGTTTTTGATTTATTTGGTTTTCTTAATTTCCTTTTCTTACTTTCTAAAATATTTCTTTTGTTAATTCGTCCAGTTGTAATAATTTGAACTTTGTCGGTTTGTCGTCTAACATCGAAATTTGTTCGTGAAGAAATAGCCTCAAGTAAAGAGAAATTTCTGAAAAAACTCTTTTTAATGTTTCCGGAAGAAATTCAAATAGTGGCTGATGTGTTTTTTTGTTGTTGTTTTTAATTTCTCAGACGTATTATAGAGGAAGTATTGCAAATGTAACGTATCACGGCGAATATCCGACAGAAAAACACTTTTTGTTCATCTCTGTTATGAAAAAAATGGATTGTTCTTCTTCGTATAAATAGCATTTACTTCGCCTAAAACGATGTTGTCTCTTCACTGTAGTCAGAACCGTTGGAATGATATCGAAAAGTTGCTTTACGCTAAACATCATTTCTGTCTGTAGTTAATATTAGGGCCCATTTTGTTCAGACGATTTTCTACTAAATTTATATTCCATGATCTATCTGGCATAATTCGAAGCCCATTGAATCTGACGCAGATATTTTGATTTAGGGGGGAGGAGGTCATTACATGAAGAATCAGCGACTTTTTCAAAACTTTTTCAAAACTTTCTCAAAAAGTGCTCCAATTTTCTTTTTAACTTTTTTAGGTGCAAAGTACACTTAAGGAATGAAACAGGCTTTATTTTCATTGAACTCTCGGAATTTTCAAAAATTGTAAAGTTTTTTCGACGTCTTCCAACAACTGCAATATTGAAGAGAGAAATTTGTCCTTTAATAAATATGTTCATCAAATAATGTTTTTTTAACTAAATTTTAATTAACGCCATTTTCGATAAAATGAGTAGTTTTCGCATGATTTTTCATGAAATGAAGGGGATTTTCAAAGCAAGCTTTTTTTCAGAATTGGCTTCAACTTTTTGGATTATTTTTTCTCGACTTGAGCCAAGTAAGCTTATGTAAATAGTTGAATTTCCACTTTTGATGAACTCTGTATTTTCAAAAACTGCAAAAGTTTAAAATTGTTAAACTATAATATGTATTATTGATATGTTTGTTAATAAAATATATTCTGCAAACCTAGAGTTTTCAAGTAGAGCATGTACAATATTTTTGAAAAAATGAGTAGTTTTAGGGTTGTTTTTTGTCTCATTATTTGCTATTCAAGTTCACATTTTTTCGAACCTGTTTTGTTAAAAAAGACCAGTGTTGAAGTTTTTGGTTAATTCTTAATGTGATTATTTATTAATATTAGGTCTGTATTATTTTTATACTTGTTGTCTTCAAAAGGTTTGAGTTTTTATCACATAATTATAAACTATCTGAAAGTAGCGTAGTCGACGCAGTAAACTATTTTAATAGGATTTTAATTCGTTGAAAATTTCTAAATGTGATCCATACTTTTGTTCAAACAAGTTCTTACAGTATCTGGCATTGGAATGACCAATGAATCATATTGGCTGAAAATGTTATACTTCCGTTCAAAATTCCCCACACTCAATGTCCTTGCATGTTACCTCCAAATGGGATACGAACTAGTAATATTACAATTTCAAAATCATAATCCCCGATAAAAAAAATACTTGCAGATATGGATGATATGAATAGTCGGAATTTAGTACCGCTATATTTTTAATGAATTTTTTTCTAATAAGCATAACAATGCAATAAAATATCACCTGTAATCTATTCTTCATATAATCATAATATAATTCATCATAATATAATATCATTCCCAATTAGTTACAAAATTCTGCCACAAAACTTACAACTATATTTGTGTATTCCCCCAACTGGCTTGACACCTCTATATTGTTTTCTCCTAACTTTGAAGAGTTTACAACTTCACAAACGTAGTTTAATTTGTGTTCACTTTCATTTCTGCAATTGCTCTATTGGTAGTTTTGGAGGCGAATTTACATAAACACCCAAATGTGACTGTTGTTGGGTGTTTATGTGAATAAGGTGTTATTTACATTTACTAAGAATAAGTTGTTAGTCACACTCATTTGAAAATGGGTATTTGCAAGCTTAAGAACATAAAGATACACAGTCGAGAGCGGATGTGTTTTTATTCTCTATCAGCTTCAGTTTTCTCCGTTTTCACTTGCGTTCTTCACATTTAAGAAGTTCCAAGGTTTGAAAGGTTTTGCAAAACATAATATTTAAAAAACGATAATACGGATGAAACGCTTCACTTTTTTTAATAACATCAAAGCTGCATCCCTTTTGAGTATTCTGTCGCGCGATTCACTTGTTGGAGATGGCAACTACAGGTTTTGCCACCCTCTTGGGAGAAAATTGTAGCATGGAGAGAAAATTGGTTCTGGGAACACCTACCTAGAGCTATTTAGGTGGCATTGGTTTAATTTTCGGTCCACTCACTAAGATCGCGGCGATACAATATGCAAAAACACGTTTTTGGATATTTCTTTGAATCTTTTGGTCGGATTCTAAAACAAATTGGATACGTGGATTACAAATATCACAATAAAAACGTCATATCGGCTCAAAAGTATTAAACATACCGTATCATTATACCGTATCCACCGCATTTTGCTATTAACGCAAATACATTTAAATTGCATAAATTCAGGGCAGTGAGGAAGCCTGCGACATGTCAGGCGAAACGTCGGCCTCCCAGCCAACGACGCGGCGTCTGCCAGATAGCCAAGAATTTATGGATTCGAGCCGCGGAAGCTTACGTGTGCACATTTAAATTGCACCTGTAAGGTATGTAAAATAAATACGCATAAAATATGTTTCAATATTAAATATTTGTTCCGTTTAGCTAGGCCACTTTCGTATCAACAAAATTGGGCTTTGGTGTTTTTAATACTGTTTTTTTTACCTTCTGCCTTCGAAGTTCACCATCTTTATTCTCACGTTTGGCTGTCTCGCTCAATTACGAGGTCTTAGTGGCCTTAATAGGCCTTAGTGGGTGTTTTGGTAACAAGTCATGTGTACCATCATACTGCGCATCCGTCACCGAAAGGTTTACGGAAGTATCCTAACACCTAATTGCACGAATATGACTGTAGGGGTGGCAATCTCAGAGTCGGTGTCATGCCGAACTGTACCCGCAGTCGGTGTCGTGCCAAAATGTACCCGCAGTGGGTGTGAAGTTCGTGTCTATTTTGCGTGTGCCTCAAATACATTACAACATTAATTTCAATTCTGAGGGTGTTATAAAGTGAACTTCGACACATGATCTGTTGAAATATATCGGTTCGAGAAAATGCAAATCGTCATTTCACATCGAAAGTGGGCGAATCGACCAGGTAACTTCTGATACATTTGTGAAAGATTTCCACCCAAACTTCAAAGGAAAAAATACATGAAATTACAAACTTTCAGAATTCTTTATACTTTGGCTGTCGTGTTTGTGATCAGGACAAACCATACACCAGTGTCGTGTCACTTGTACAGAGAACCGTAAATTCTGGTTGTATGGAAAAAACGAATCATTGTCATTTGCTGTACCAATGTTGTGGAGAATGCTAACAAACCATTTTAATTACTGCTACTTCCTCATGATAAATATTTTTGGCCTGTTCAGTTCAATTATCTTCTGGCTTCGACTAGTGACGAATTACCAATGCCTGTACTTCCGGAAACATGGTCAATAAATCATGAAGAAAACTGTAATGAAACTGAAGCCGTGTTTCACCCATAAACAAAAACCTCTGCATCAAAAGACCCAGACTACCTACCAGAAACGTCCGACACTAACCTGCACTTAGTCGAGTAGGACCTGAATTTGTCGAAAAATAATAATAATGATGTCGACTCCAAGGCAGGAACAGGATCCAAAATTGACAGGGATCCAGACTTTAAGTTAGCAGCTTGGCAATTCTTTCAGCGAGTTGTTTATGTTTATCTCGGGACAAAGAAAGAAAAATTATAAAACATTGGCCGTATAATAGTAAGAAAGCTACAAAATTTGAGGTTTTGAATGTCTCTGAATTTGGTTTTTCACTCCCATCTTATTTTTTTCGCTCAGTATTTACGTAATATTAGTGATGAACATGGTGAACAGGTTCATCAAGATATTACTACAATGAGGAAGAGAAACCAAGGACATAAGGATTGAGCAATTATGGGAGATTATTGCTGATGCCTTGTCAGAGAGAGAAAATAGAAATTCAAGAGTAAGTTATAAGGCACAAAAGCTTCTTAAGTAATGCAATATGAAATTCTTCTCCCAGGATATTTCAATACTATTGCCGAACAAGCGTATTCCATTTTTAACTTTTCCTTACCTCATGTAAATCATGACCATAGAGTTTTGTGGTAGTATAACCGAAATCAGCGATCGTTTCCTTTGAAACCCCCTACTTTTCTCCTGGAGGTATGAACAAACATTGTTCCCTAGTGTTATACATTGGTCGCTTAAATCAAGGTTAAGGTGTTACAAGAAGCAGGTCATATTGTTGCTTTGAAAAAATATTCTTCCCTTAAAATCCATTGAATTTCCTTATATTACATGGTATAACTTAAACAACATGTGCGGGGTCACTTGCCATCTCTCGATTAATGTCCCATACACCCTTCATTTTACCTCATTATCTTATTCGAAATTCACTATACATCGTCACTGAACTGAACTCACTAGTCAACTAACATTCGACAGGCCAAAACGATTGGTTTCACGCAGAGCCCTTCACAAGTTCCGTGACCCTTCCTCAAATTTCCTTACATGCGAGGAGAAAGCTAAAAAATTCATGAGAAGGCTGCAAAATTGGGAAACAAACTTTTTGGGAATTGATAAAAACTCATTTATAAGTATCTTTTACGTAAAACATATTAATCCTTTTACGTAAAATGCTATTCTAGAAATGGATAAGTAATAGGCAGTAGGAAAATCCTGAATCAACTCTAATAGTTAAAGAAGTCCACAGCGAAATTTTAAAAAAAAAGTTTTTTTATTAATTTACATGAATTTCAAGCAGAAATCGCACAAAAGCTATTGGTTTGTTTTTCAAATATAGTACACAAACTTTTTTAAAGATATGATATTTTACAATAGATTTTATTTGAAATAGAAATCTCTATCTTCAATTTTGTAGTTTTGAAATGTAACATTCTGAACTATTGGAAAATTCAGTGTTCGTTGGAAATGACACCAAAACCAATTTTTTACCATCCTTTAATTTATTCAAGGGTAAATTTAAAGAAAAAATTTGGAGCCTTTGAGAAAATAATTGTTTAAAATGTGCCTAGATTTCACACAAAATTGCGCAAAAATTACTCGTTATCAAAGAATTTTGTATAAAGTTATTTCATGATATCTTTTAAGAACAAAATTAATTCAGAAAAATATCTCGGTTTTTAATATTGTAGTTGTGGGAAGACGCGTAAAATTTTTGAAGTTTTGTAATTTTTGAAAAATCAGGGATTTTAACCAGTGCAATTATTTAAGCATCTGTTACTATCTGAGAAAAAGTTTAATAAAACAATATGAAGCCATTTTTGAGAATATTTTTAAAATGATAAGACTTTATGTACAGTACTCCAAACTTAAATTATCTATTTCAAAGTTGCAAGGTTTCAAGTTCCTTTAGATAGATTGAAGAATATCATTTTTGAAGAAAATTAGCTGATCGGTTCAGACGTCGGCGTAGACCACAGGCTGACGGTCAGTTATTTTGTCGATAATCGAGTTTTCGGTATCAAGGGTCCACGAAAGGATTCTGACTACATATGTTAAAATACGTAATTTACTATATAAATGAACAAGATTTATATACTTAAATTAGCAGTGCCTGCAATAAGATATTTTCTTTAGAAAATTTGCAGTTTTTTTGGCGCACGATTACAATGCTTTATCTTTTTACAAAGTGATAAGGGTAGTAAGAGAAAGTAAAAATATTCAATTCCATGAAAAAATGATCTTTAATGTAGGTGACAGTTCAATTTCGATAGCCTTTTGAGTAGGTTTAACTGTTGTTGGGTGTCTGATACTGCTATGTCTCAATGTATTACACAAATATATTCACATTCATTTACTGAAATAGATATATTAAACAATGGAAATTTTCTTAAAAGTGAAAGCACAAATTTCTAATTTTTATAATTCTTGTTGAAGTTACATAATAAAAATACCAACCAAAAGAACATTCACAATTGTTATTTTAGAATAAAACATTCGTGCTTGCAGGGACTAAACTGGAAATATCTGAGACCATCAACTGCCTACACCAGCAACATCCATGTGTACGTGAGGGCTTACTGCCTTTCACAGACGGAAAGTGTTACACCCCTTAGAACAAGGCCCTTGTCCTCGGGGTCACGTGATTGTGTTGTATACAAGCAGCGCTGCAGAAAAGTTAAAAGGGCAGTGCAAGGAGCTACCCTGTTCTTCTGGACTTGCACCCTTCGAAGGGCGTTGCTTGCCCAATGCTCACGTTCGCAGGTTGTTATGTGCAAGTGGAACTCTACATCTGGATCCGGCAGGAAGTCCGCTTTGTGGCGTGTTCCCGGGTTGGAAAAACTTACTACGCAAGTACGTCCGATGTTCCCTCACGAAAAATCGTTTTGCTGGGCGCGACCATGGAGAAGGCGGAAAGCGGACAGCGAGAATCAACAATGTCCATTGTGCATATCGAAATAATGGTGTTTGTGCCAAACAAGTTTCAGGTATTAGTCCGGACATTATTTTGACACCTGAGTAAATTCTCTTACTCAAGGACATCCTGAATTTATCAATGCAAAATTAGACGAAATGTGGATATAAAACATATTAGAAAAATATTTTACTCTAGAGGAAGCTACGTAAAATTTTCATGAGAGGATGCAGCATCGAACAAGTTCAACATTACTCTTTGCAATATTATGTAACTTTATTGCTGAACAAAGAGGTACACCCGTGCTATTGAATCGCATAGAAGATACAGCAATTAGTTTAATTTCACATACTGTTGAAGATTTTTCACGTCTCTCAAGAGTAGAGTAGTTTCGTACAGTAGCGTAGCTCATCCCGTTTTTTGGCCAGTTGTGCAAGCATACAGCTAGCGGTCCTGGTGGAAGCAAAGAACTACGAATAGTTGACGTCAACTCCATCTGGAATTAACGCTCACCTCCGTGAAGTTTATGCCGTGAAGCAAACGCCTTTTCCAAAGAGCTTTGCTGATATTCACTGAATTGTTTCTGATCTTGCATTTTTTAGAAGTGACATTTAAAATATAATTCATGTTGTTTGATATTTTCTTTATCTGAGTTCCAGATCTCCTCAAAACTAAATATCAGATTTACATTAAGAGAAAAAACTTGCTTCACCTCTAGCGTTAGAAGAAATTTGTGTGTTGAAATTACATATAGATATAGCAGAACAAAAGCCAACAAGTAAGCTTTTGGTTTTGTATGGAAGTTAACGAGTTGCATCCTGGTGAAAAATGCAAAAACTTAAGTGGGAATCTAGATGAAGAATATGACAAACAAGTATATTGCTTAGAAAATGTTTAAAGTAACTTCAAATTTATAGATGATCTACTAGTTTTAATAAATATCTGTCAAAGTGTGAAGTAATTTCAATAAATAAAATCGGAAAATCAATTGCTGATAAATCAATCAATTTTATAAATATCATAATATGATAAATCGATCAATCTTATTTAAGAGTTAATTAACTTTTTCTCCCTTCCTCCCTCTCTCTACCTCTGTCTCTCCCTCTCTCACTCCCTCTCTCCCATTCTCTTCCTCTCCCATTCTTTCTCTCTCACCCTCTCTCCCAGTCTCCCCCTCTCACCCTATTTCCCATTATTTCCATCTCTCCCCCTGTCTTCCTCACTCTTTCCCTCTCTCTGTCTCCCTCATTCTCTTCATCTTCCCCTACACCTCTCAGCCTCTCCCTGCTTCTCTCACCCCTCTCACTTCCTCTCTCTTCCTCTCCACTCCTCTCAAAACTCTTCCCCCTCTCCCCCAACCTTCCTCTACATCTCTCTACCCCCCTCTCTCTCTCTCTCTCTATCTCTATCTCTATCTCTATCTCTATCTCTATCTCTATCTCTCTCTCTCTCTCTCTCTCCTCTCTCTCTCCTGTTTTTCCTTTCCCTCTGTCCTATCCAGGTCATATACAAAAACACACATGCATGCACTACAGTACCACACATTCGGGGAGACTCATCGGGAACTTAGGGCTTGTCCCGGCTGGGACAGTGTCTCGAGATACCTGATTGGGAAACCCTGACATATGCCTTGCAGCAACTTCCCAACACCGATTAACATGAAACATGTGTGATGATCATAGTTGCTTGTTTTATAGGTTTTTACTGACCACACATTCGTCATAGATAAGAACGTCCGGTAAACGAAACCTCCCTGACGCGTGGCATCGATCGCACTTCAGTAAATTTATTCGCCGCAACAACTCATCAGTGCTTTTATACTATCCACGAGCACTGCTGGATATTATTGTGCGATTCGACGAGTTTTCAAATGATGCATTCTGCCGTAGTAATGGTCATTATGATCACAGCATGCGCAGAGTATTTTGCATCAGCTTATCCAGCCAGAGATGCAAAGTTTCCAGGTACATAGCCATCTAAGAATAATATTATTAAAAAAGTAAATCAAGGTAATGTTTAAGTCTGCTATTCACTTTTAAGATTTATTGTATTGACTTTGTTTTATTTAACAGAACTAAAATTACATACACTCTTCACATTTCTGAATTGGGATCTTTCCCTAGTTGCCTAAAAAGCTTGCTTCTTTAACGCCGTTCAAAATAACCCATTGTACATTTTTCACACTTTTTATATTGCTAAACAGTAATCAAGCACTATAAAAATTTAATCTTGTCTCTCCTGTTTACTTACTCTATCTTTGGCTTTTTTACATCTGAAGAATTACGTGTTACAGTTTTTACGAAACTGTGTGTAACCTTGAAATTCTTAGATGTAAGCACTTAAAATAGGAGTTTTAAGTGTTGCACTTTAAAAATTAAGGTGTAGCACTTAAATTTTCTAGCTCTACTCACTATCATATTAATCAATTAAACGTTTGTTAATTATAGTCATTTGTTTGATGGCTCGAACTGGGACGTGATTCTGGGAGTATCTCTTCAATGAGGTTTAGCAATTTTTATATTTTCAATTAAGATTTTGTCTAGATTCTCTTGATACAAGAGTAAATGCTGAAGCGGTCCATTGTTTTATTTCCGGACACAATGTAGTTTTACTTCTACCCGATACGTCACATGCAGTTCTTTTTATAAATAGTTGACCTTTTAGTGATTAA
Source organism: Gryllus bimaculatus (assembly GCA_017312745.1). Classification (NCBI taxonomy): domain Eukaryota; kingdom Metazoa; phylum Arthropoda; class Insecta; order Orthoptera; family Gryllidae; genus Gryllus; species Gryllus bimaculatus. The sequence goes on along the minus strand of BOPP01000066.1, from coordinate 1,904,741 downwards.
AACATGAGGCTGTTATAGAGAGCACGTAACTCTTGCAGATACAGTTTTTAAAACAGAAATGTAATCTCAGATTTATAACTAACCGAGACCCTTATGTATGATACCGTGAGTACTGAAACCATTTTCAAAATACCATCTTCTTATAAGAAAACTAGAGTACATGTACTTTCTCGCCCGTATTTCACGCAAAATTACACGAAAAGTACTCAAATTTTCGAAAAATTGTGCATGACCTTATTTCAAAATTTATATTTAATGAATAGATTTCATCAAGGGAGAAAATCTCCATATTTATTATTTTAGTTGTAAGAAGACTCCGTAAACAATTTGAACTTTTTCAATTTTCGAAATATCATTGTTGTCAACAGACATGAGATATGCACCATTGTCTTACATGACCTTCACACTATCCAACGACAAAATTTAATCAAAAGCAATGGAGCGTTTTTTTAATGTTGAAAATGTCTCAGGGGCTTCATGTAAAGCACCCCGTAAACTTAAAATATCGGTTTCAAATTCTAGACGTCTCGACATCAGCCAAATCGCTAACGGAATATCAATTTAGAGCAAATCGGCTAAACGCTTTAGCTGCTAGCGTTTTTCACAGACTGAAATGACCTGACTGATATTTTTCCACAATTCGATTTTTCGGTATCAAGGCTCCCAAAACTTGGATTCTGGCTACATCACTTGTTAAATTTTCCCCCTAAATTAAGCAACTGGTTTTATTCATTTGTTGATACCCAGGTCCTGTACTCTAGGTTTTCTAGTGATAATTCGCCGCTTTTCCGCGCAGCATTATATAACTTTCTCTCTACTCCGTAGCATAAAATCAATGAGAAATACAATTTCTTGGAGTAGGAGAACTCATCCGCCATTTTCAAGTACTCTCACATGTTTCAAATGTTCTAAATCATTGGTGGGCTTCAAAATTTACAAAGTACGCCAGCTGTTAAACGACTTCTCGTTCCCCAGTTAGGTTGCTTTTAGTTGATAGTACAGAAACAGTCGAACCGATCAGAAGTACAGAAAAATGTTTCGTCAGGTGTGGAGCTCGTAAAGACAACAAAACACGGTGGGTAGGATAGCGTAGATAACTAGACTACTCTCAAGAGAATTATGAATTTATAACCACCAATCTGGAATAGTTCCTATTCTTAGACACAAATTTGAATTCTTGTCTGCCCGGATACATTCGCAACATATGGGACTTTTATGTACGGGTCACTGTTTGTTTTCGTAGGTTTGGTTCTAGATAACATTCATTTCTTCTGTTCCACAAACATGCACGTTATATACATTGTTTTCATCATTCCAAGTTTAGTTTCTGATATCTGGGTGTTGATTTACAGGTGGTGAACAGAAAATATCTGGGACAGTCAACTGCCTACACCAGCAGCATCCATGTCTACGTGAAGGCCTACTGCCTCACACGGACGACAAGTGTTACGCACCCTTAGAACGAGGCCCTTGTCCTCGGGGTCACGTGATCATGTTGGATACACGCCGCGTTGCAGAAGGGCTAAAAGGGCTATGCATGGAGCAACGATGTCCTTCTGGATTTGTACCCTTGGCAGGCCGTTGCATGTCCAATGCACAAGTTCGTAGGTTGTTGTGTGCAAGTGGACCTCTACATCTGGACCCTGCAGGAAATCCGCTTTGTGGAGAATTTCCGGGTTGGAAAAACTTACTACAAAGTTATGTCCAATGTTCTTTAAAGAAAAAGCGTCAAGTCAAATGGACTGGACGGTATAAACCTAATAGGAGGGTAACGTGGGTCCATAATGCTCTTTGTGCAGTTCAAAACGATGGCAACTGCGGGAAAGGTGTTTCAGGTGTTCAACCGAAACTTATTTTGACCCCAGAATAGTAGTTTCTCTCGCTAGAGAGTATCGGAAAATTCGGAATAAAACGAAACATGGCGTCAAAGAAATACTTCCTGCCGTGTTCACGCTTGTTTATTCAGAGGCCGGATGTTGAAGGCAAACGCCTAAAAATTCTCCTACAAATAGCCTGCTAGGCACGTGATTTGACTGACAATACTTATTCATGCTCTGATGCGTTGTTCAAAGTACTTCTACGTTTGATGAATTTCCTACGCATACATTCAATGTTGTTCAGAAATTGATTTTGATTTGCTTTTCTGTGAAAAAATCATTTGTGCCGCAATAAGAACATAAAAATATGAAATGAAAGGAAAAATCCCATAAAGCGAAAAATGAATTTACTGCTTTTTGAAATATTATAATTAACCACGCGGTGTTCCCTATATCGAGAGGAGTTGATTCATTTATGTACAAACTAGCCAAGTATATCATGTTCTCAGTTAATAATTCAGAAGAATGTTACTCTTTTGCTTAAACACCACTTTATCACACGCGCAACTTTCCTTCAGTGATGGATTGAAGAAATGCGGGTAGAGTGGGGGTATTAGTTACGAAATCGGCCACTAAATTTTATGAAGCAATGTCAATCTCTGGAGAATCACTTCATGCCTTCGCAACTTTTTCAAAAAATTGCGTTCCTACTTTCTCAGAAATCTGAGGTGATCTTCTGCGATGGATCTTCACATGCTTCGGCCATTTCGTCATTTCTTTAGATTTTGTGGAGAAAATAATGGACAGAAGTTCTCGTCTTCTACGGAAAATAGTTTATATTTCGCGCCAGTGAATATGTATTTGGAATGTTTTCATCAGTGACCACTGCAAGCTTGTCAACTGTTTATTGTGTCAGAGAGGGGGATGCAAGATCATCGTTCAAGAAAAGTTGCACGAGTAATACTAAATACCCTCTAATAAGTTATAATATTATTTATCAAAATAATATTATCTGCCATATGTAAAGAATTGAAAATAAAATAATAAATAACTTTAATGTAACAAAATTTGTACTCTGAGACAATATGTTCTTTTCATTGTAACAATCACTTTCCAAATATGAATTTGATTCAACTTTTTATCAACAAGAGGAATTAACTTATGAATGGTGAGATTATTTTTCATCATATTTATAACATCGTATTCATAGATAGACATCCTAGAATCAATTCATGTTCAATTGGAATACATGTTTGTTTTCTGCTGAATATCTTTGCGTTGTAATAAGTACTACATGAGCTAAAATATGCTGTTTTAAATTACTTACGTCTCCAAGGACTTACAGATACTGAAACCACCAGAACACAGCGAGTGCATGCGTGTAAACCTTGAAGATTTCAATAATCTACCGCGTTTTCATGCGTGAGTTCCGTGATATTTTCTTTCTTTGTTTTACAAATGATCCTACATTTAAATTTTACAAATAGAAGGATATTGTAGTAAATAGTAGTATAGTTTGTTGTGCCTAACATAACGCATACGTAAACTCAGTCTGAAAGATTGCTTTTACGCGCCATTTTGTTTTATTCCCCGTTTCCTAACCCTGGATGCTTCGTTGTTTGTAGATTGCATTTAACAAGAAATCTTGTAACCGTTCACAAATAAGTTAAGTGCTAAATGTTAAAAGAAGGGGAATGTGCAGTATGCTCTCTATAAATAATTTAGTCTTGAACTACAATGCGCTGTATTTTCATATTTAGAATGTAAATGCGAAATATATTTTTTGTGACAAATTGTCTATATTTGTTGAACTGTTTCATATTCCTTCAAGTTTGTTCTGATGTTGTATTGTAATTTTTTACCGGGAAATGAAATTGATTTCTACAGGTGCTGTTTCATAGTACTCTTCTATTCTCACTATTCTTTGCGGTTAATATTGTTATAAAATGTATTTGCATTTCGTGATTCATTAAATAGCTATTTCTTTTCACACCTTTTAAACAATTATTTTTATTACATTCTTGTCAAATTAATTTGTGTTACAAGAATAACTATGTCGTAAATTAACATCGGTAAAGGCCTAAATATTTACAATAGCAGCTTCTGATTTGTTAATGGAAATGACGGGATTATAATGAAATTAAACAATTAAACGATGTATTGAAACCAATTAAATTATTATCGAAATAATGTATTAAAATATATTAAAACAATCAGTACTTAATTATTACTTAATCAACAGTCCATACATTTGAACAATAATGTAAAGACGTTTGCTATTTTGTAAATTAAAGTAACAAACACTTTACACTTTGAGAAAAATAATGCCCATTAACACAGAATTATTTCAAAGTATTGATTGAAAAATTAAAAAAAAAAATATTTTATGTCAGGTATTGTATATTCTATTGTAAACATTTCTAAAATGTTTAAAAGAAAATATGGCTTGAGGCAATTCGATGTTAGAATAACTAATTCAACGACACTTTTTGGGCATCAGGGGACCCAAAACGTATTCCTGTAAAAATCGATTTTTCGCAGCATTACATAACTTACTCTGTAGAACGTATACATATTACTCCGTATATACGTGCGTATACGAGAAAGTAATATACACCGTATATACGAACGTATACAAGAAAGTGAATATGCATGGTCTTATCATATAGGGCAATATCATATGTGAACTTAACATATCATATGTAAAAGAAGTAAATCAGCCGTATGTCATCAAATGATAATATAAAACATTTGTACTGTTGAGTATGATTTCAAATAGCTCTAACAAAACCAAAGAAATTTAAGGAACGAATGTACGAAGAAAGACTCAAGAGTTCTTCTGACCACACTTTCGACGTAGATACGTATATACGGCGATGCAGAAAAACTCTGTGGATGCGCGGTATGGGTAACATTTCAGTGAAGTCATTCGCTGCGCCAACTGCTGTGATCACTTGTATACCACTTACGTGGAATGGTTAATGTTACTGTGTAATTCCAAAAGTTTTCAAATAATGCGTTCTGCCACCGTGACGGCCATAATCGTCGCAGTGTGCACTGAATTCCCTGTGCTGAAAACAACAAAGGAAATCGTATGAAGCTAGTTCTTGACAAAGAACCTGTGCCCATTCTGCAAGCAGGAACATAAAATATTCAAAATTTGAACAACGTAATTATTAAACTTTTTGATATATATTGTGACGGGGAAATGTTTAATTGTTCTTTTTGCTATTTATAGTTATAACTAAAGAAATCAAGTAGGAGTATATACAAGTGTCCCACCAACTATGGACCACTCCCATAATTTCTAGACGGTTCAGGATATCGATATGCAGTTTTTGCTGAACAAGTCGCAATCATGGGGTAAGTAGCTTGTTGTTGAGAAATTGTAATTTTTAAATATCGAGAAATTTAAACATATTTGATTTTTTAAATGCAACTATATATTTTTCTCGCCAGCAATAGAGAGATCATGAAAAGCAGAATTAAATTATATATGATACGTTGGTACTTTGATTGTATTTTGAGTATAAAATTAGTCAATGTTTTTTTTAATTAAACGGACATTTTTTGAAGCGACCGTAGCAACTCTCGCCTTCGGGGAAGGTGGCCTTCGCGGCGACTAGGCTGTTGCGTGCAGAGGGGAGACTGAGAGGGGTGTCAGTGAGGCATAATTACAGCAATCCTCGGTCGTAACACTGAGGTGTCACACTAAGAAACACGAAGAATTTTAACGAACAGAATGGGATATTTTTTCTATTGGTTCATTGGGATTTAAATGTCTTCTACTGCAATACCCAAAATAGATCATTCTAAAGAAACTTAACAAGAACACAACCACATTCGTTGGTAAATTCCATTTTTAATTAAGATGATCACTCGTCCACTACGCAACCAAACGACTACTGCTGCTCATACATAGAAAAGAAAACAGTACACTTCCGCTTATGCCGTGGATTTTTAAGTTTATGGCATCACGTGGCGCTATGAAATGAGAAACTCTCCGATCAGTATTAGCAGTCGCGACTGCAAATGCAAATTTTTCTTAAAGTTTGGTAAATTTACACTGAAAGAACTGTCTAGAGTATTTCAAATATTTATTACTTTGTTCTTTTGGTACATCTTTAAATAGGAAGTTTATTAACAGTAAGTAATAAGAGAAAATGTCTACCTATGTATTATTTAATAAATTAATCGAGATATTACAATGAAAATCTTTGAGCTTTTATTCCCTTCCCATATTTTATAATGATGCCTTGTTTCCCCTTTAACACAATTAGTTCTATTCTTGTAAGTTTGAAAATGACCTTTATTATTATCGTCCATACGCTACAATTTTTTAAACATCTTTTCTTTTCGGCAATCCTTACTTTGGAATTTCAGTGGAAGATAAGTTCTATTCAGATGAACAAACGGGAAAAAAGCTCTCATTCTGATCTTTAATATTGATGTTTCTTCACACGTTCTTTGTGTCAAGACCATGGATGGCTGTAGTTGCGCCTCTATCCTTCAAATCCTTCATAGCTCAGACTCCTACCTCCACGAAAGTGTCGACACCGGGAAGGCCACCTTCCCCATCAGGTAGTGTTGCAAGGGCGACAACAGGAAATGTCCGTTTATTTCAAAATCACATGTCGGAAAGTCTAATTTTATACTCAAATTACTATAAAATACTGTCATATAATATGGCAACAAACGTATATAGTTCCATTTAAACATTTAAATATTATTAAATTTCTCGAGAACTAAAATTATAATAGAATATAACTTGCCCCATGATTCCGTATTGTTCAACGATATTGCCTTGCGATATCGCGAACGTTTAGAAGTTATGGGGTGGACCAAAGTTGGTGGGACACCTGTATATTGTAAACAAAACTGCTATTACATATTGAACGTACAAAAATATACCCACTCGTCCATTTTAAATCAAAATGTTATGTGTAACAAGCAAGTCATAAACGAAAGTCGATAACAGTAAAGTTTCGAATAACAGTTACCTATAAAAATTATAATATTATTTATTAAGTCTAAAAATAGTTAATCCTAAATTTTCCTTCTCTGCCAGTATGTGTAAATATATTTTAATGCAGCATGTCAGTCTAAATTATGAAACACGACTACAGTTCTCTTAAATGAATTCTTTGAATGCAATGAACTTAAGTATTCGTATATTCGTATCATCTAATAGCCAAACATTGCACCCAATGTCTCTTCCTTTGTTTAAACCATCATTTAAAGGCTTGAATCAGCATATTAGAATGTAGGTTCCTTTACTCGTAAACGTATTTTTTTAAATGCATAATTCGGCTTTAAGCTGTTGTAATTTATTTTTATCATAAACCAAGCCAAATCTTACCTTAACTCTCTTCCAAATTGCCCGCCGATATTTCATCATTCTTAAATGAAAAAATATTAAAACAGAACATAAAATTCTAAGGTTAATATTAATTTGTTGCTGAAACCTTGCTAAATATATATTTAGCACAAACTAATTTATTTTAATGTCTTATTGACCATGCTTTTTGTTTTGACTCTAATAATAGATCACGTTGCTGGAGATAATGTTTGGACTGTAATTTTAAGGTAAATGGGAAATATTCAAAGTTTTTGGATCTACAAACTACGTGTTTATGGATCAAATCTTATCCATCAAATCTTAAGATTATGATTCAGAAGCAAGACTTTTCAGTAGAATGATAATTTTCACAACTTTTGTAATGTCGAATAATGTAAAAATAATTTTTGAAATAAATTATGATTCGTTGAAAATAGTTCGTATTAATTATTTTTATTACGAGCCGACTACTCCACGTTGCCTGATTATTTATCGCAATCGTCTAACAAGCAGTCTCTGCCTTCCCCTCTCCCCCACCACCGCTCCGCTACTCTCGAATAGCCCCTCTATACAATCCACACCCTTCCTTGCACCGTTCATTTCGTCCAGCCCTGCCCGCGATGCCTAGGATGATAGCAGGATATCATCATTTTTGAATTTGAAGCAGAGTATGAGTCACACATGTTCACATTGAAGAGTAGTAAATATTATTGAGCACTCCACTTTCATGATTCTGCTGCGAGCAGTCGCACAGTACAGATCTACGTGGAGAGCGCTGCGCCTCGCCTCGCTTCGATTCTGCGTTTTGGGTTTCAGTGAAAGTTGCAGTGCTACAGTAACAGGTGTCAAAAACACTAACTAATTGTGTGGTGCTAATAGTCTAAGAAATCAGTGTAAATGTTTCCGCCGACAATGCTGGCATTCGCCAGTGTATTGTAGATGCCCTCGTTCAGGCCTACCCGACTGAGGGCGAAATGGAGGTCGCTAACCAAGAAGGCGACGCCCGTGAAACATTATTCCTACAAATTCCAGAGCATCTATTAAAACAACATCATCTAGATCTGATGTTATATCTACCCCATCGCATCAGCCTCACATTGTAAGTAGAACAATGCCGCATGACAATGTTAATAGTCAACTAAATAATGTCAGTAACTATGTGCGAGTTTTTCAAAGACCAACGGTAATACCTGCGCAACCAATTGCAGAACCAATTGCCAAGAACATACAGGTAAATGAGGACATAATAATCCAAATCTAAAGGTGCAACCAAACAAAAAAAATCGTGTTTAGCCATGCTCAAGATTATAGTTTTCCTATTAAAAATAGATTTGACCCTTTAAGGGACCTGCAGGAAAGTGAATTTAGTTCTGTATCTCGAAACATCACCGTTCCTGAAAACACCGAAAATATTAGAACCCCTTCCATCTATGTTGAGAATATTGAAAATATTATTGAACTAAACAATGAAATAAAAACCAACATCACTAACCAATTTACATGAACTTTCAATAATAGCTAAACAAAAAATAAATTTAAACAAATAGAATATTTCAGAAAAGCAATTAAATATTTTATAAGCACTAATAAACTGTTCCACACTTAGAAGGACTTAACCAACAAAAAAGTCTCTGTGGTCTACAAAAACATTCATTCGTCTATTTCTCAAGAGGAAATAGACCAAGATCTAAAAGCTAAACATTCTTCCCTCATTAGTGTCACCAGATTACTCAAGAACAATTTTCCAATCCCAGAGGTAGCAGCTGAATACTCAGGAGAGCAGAATATTGAAATCATTCTCAAAACAAATGAAATATGTAAACCAAAATAAAAACTGAAAGAAGGTCTCAAATATTTGAGTATATTACTTCTATCCTCTTTATACTTTATTCGCAAATAACAGACTTATTCTTAAAATATAAATATACTTTTCAGACCATTTTTGCAACACACAAAGGGTTGAAATAATGTGAAATAAGAGTTTTAGTTACTAGTTTGCTTATTCTGATTTTAGAGCAACAGGAGAGTGGTGTATGATTGAAATAATGTGAAAAAAATATAACAATAATTACTGGTTATGTTTATTGTTCTGGGCTTAGGACAATTTTAGGATCAATGCCTGTGCTTTCAGGAACACACTTGCCACTGTCGTCTTTGGCACAGAGAATGTTCGCAATTCGCACAATGTCCTGAGTATTATCATCCGAGCCAAGGAACGGGATGTCTGCCTTTCTCGCAAAGCACCGAATGTGCCGTTGCAGTGCTTGACCCCAGCCAGGAAATCCTCCGCACGCAGGAGACCCCGTAGCGTCGAAATGTAGCTCTCCACTCGCGCACAGCACCGCCCGAGCGACCGCTGGGCTCAAGCAACGCCCTTCGTGGGGCACGAGCTGAGTTGCCCCGAAAAGGCATGGCTGGGTCGCGCAGCGCCCTCGCCGCCCTTGAGCACCCTCTGGGTCCCACACGATCCTTTGCCCCTTGGGACAAGGTCCGCGTTGTAAAGGCGTGTAGCACCCTCCATCAGCGTGAGGAATCTGTCCCTTCGCCAAACACTTGACTTCCTGCTGAGTGCAGTTCATTTGAACATCTGTTTGGCTGGCAGCACCTGAAATAGAAAAGTAAAAACATGAATGTCTCGCATCAGAAGAAAAAAGTTGATACTGTAATACAATATTTTGATATACAGAGGGGAATCCGGAACGCACTAATAGAACTTCATTCGTCAGTGCGTACACATTTGGCATCTGAGTACAAATCCAGTTTTAATTACTTTTAAATGTTAAACTTAAATAACTATTCGTTAAATGAAAAACGTAAGCTATTCATTAAGTGCTGCACTCTTAGTGAACATTGTGTACATATAAAACCAAAGAACATTTAACCTCTTTATAACTAATAAATCTACATTGAGATTACAATTTACTTAATATAATGGACATGATTATTGTCAATAGAAAAAAGAAGGAAATCACCATATTTCAAAAATAACAATTTAAGGCTTCAACCCAGGGAAAATTAAATTAAACAGTTCTCAATATCCATTATTTTCAAATTACACTCAATACAAACTCTTAAATACGTTATTTCATATTAATAAATTGTTATTAGCAAGACTGAGGTTTTCTTACCGAGATTGTTAAGTCAAGGGAGAAAAACAACTGAAACCGTGCAAAAAACTTGCAATTCACTAACGAAATAAAAAAAATTCTTCGGTCGTATAAAATAATTCTTCTATTAAGAATCATTTTTTGTTTCATATCTTCTTTTCATGATTATCGAAAAAAACCTCCAACTTCATTTACCGTCGTTTTGCGAAAAGTCACTGTAACGTAACGTCACCGTGCAAAACTAGTATATTATGATAGGATGATGTAATGATGGATAATAAGGAACGAGTGTGAAGTGATATTAAGATAAGAGCAAGGAACGAGGTAGTATTGTATACTTCATACGAGTGACTTAATACCAGTTATAGGGAGATATACAGAACTTTTTCTACGATTAATACTTGCTATTATATGCCGACTTGGATGACCGAGGGCACTAGAGCGTGAGTCGACTTAGTGCCTCAGTTTGAAGGGTCGCGGGTTAGAGTCCCGCCGTGGGCTTGTCTTTCATGTATGTGTCGCGGAAGGCCTTGTGTGTCTTCTGACCACAGACCGAGGAGTCTACAAGTGTGTCAGTGTCTAGTGTAAAAGTTGAATATGTGTTCCTATGAGGGACATTGTGGATACCCGGGCGGAGGGCTGGAAAAAGACCCAGGAAGAAAAAAAAGTTGCTATTATAGTGCGTGTTGAACGTCAACATTGAACGGATTTGTGCAGTGTTCAATCATCGCCACGTAGCGGTGTTACCTAGGTTTAACAGGTGGCATTGGTTGAGCATAAACACAATCGACTTGAAAAGGGCAGTACAGGAGTTAAGTTGGGATTCATTTTCTTACAGAACTGTCTCCAACGTCAGTATCTGTTCTTAATGGATACACTACCTATAGGGGGATTCAGTATCCTAATTATCTTCTGAATTTGTGTGCAGAGCTTGTGCTGTTTACCGCCACACCCCACCGATTGTCTCACAGTCGGCTCAGTAAAACACAATACCCCACGAAATGTTTAATGGAACCAATGATTGATTACTTCCCAACTGGAATATTCTTTGTTAATAATCAAACAGTTGTAGTATAATGAATCTGTTTTGTATTTACAATGATACGCTACTAGCTGCAGCCATCTAATAAGATAAGTATGCAAAGGGTGTAGAAAACATTGTTTTTACTCATTGACGTCATGTTCTCCAGTACCTTAAAAAAAGACCGACCTCGCGCCCACAAAGCGGTTCGTAAAATCACTAATTTTTATACAATATTCAATTTTTATACAATTTACATGGCTGCCGGATTTTGCATTTGTAATGCCGGATTTTTGTATTTCTGCATCTATTGCAGCCCACGAACCATATAATCAATGTGCCCTGAGAGAAAGTAACGAAGCGGCGAGGGTAAAGGCGAGATGCGACGTCATGATGAAGAGACTACCAAAAGACCACACTCACCGTATACCGATGATCCGACTGACTTAGGTGGCTTAGGACACCAATTCATATCACTGCAGTGCCTCTGACTGGCAGGTCGACGGTGGAAGGATTGTCGACACTAGCTAGACCGATTCCAGCCGGTCGGTGTCTGGAGCAGAATTCTAACGGCCGGCCGCCCCTATCGGTAGATTACCGTGCTTTCTCCGATAACTCCAGACGAATGCCGCAGCAGTACCCTAACAAACGGGTTACGAACTACGCGCGAGATTTCCTTCCTCTTCCTTGTCCCATGCTCACTCTTACGTACACACACTTTCGTGCACTATAATACCACATGCCAGGAGTCCAGTCGGATGCTTAGAGCTTATCCCGTCTGCATACGTGTAGGTCGTCACCGAATCTCGCCAACCAGCAGGAGAAAGATCACCTCCAGCTCTCGCTATAATACATGCACTTACAGGGCTTCTCCGTTGATGCGCCCGGAAGCACTAATCAATCTATGAACCGATGAGTCGAGGTGGTTTGCGTGCATTCGCTCCCTTTGATGGGTCACAAAAGACATACACACAAACAACTAACCGTTGGGTATGCCAGATCTATGATACTGTAACAAAGTTTCTGGATCTGGTATACTCCAACGGTTCTTTTTTCCGTGCAGACATATTGCGGTTTGGACTAGCGGAAAGTAAGCTTATCAGCCTCAATACTTGGGATTCGACGAGCAGACGTTTGGTAGTAGTCGAATATGACATGTGTAGCGTCGCCATGAGACTAAGACGTACGAGCGAAGCGACGTTCGTTCGATGCGAAGGTTGGTACGTCGTTGCGTAGGTGTTGTATAGTTTTTAAATTATATTTCAATTGTATTATTAGGATAATGAAAAATATATAAAATGTAGGGGAAATGCATTTTAGATCCCGTTAGGCAGCAGCGGGGGGAGGGGGAGGAAGGGGCAATACAAAATAACTAGCCCAGACTGAAAATATTACGAAAACTAGTAAGAGATAGCCGGTGTTATTCTGTAGCACCACTAGTTGAAAATTTCTTAAGTTTTAATTAACCGCTATTGAATTCTATGATTTCAGCTGTTTTCTTACAAACGTTTTTTAAACATCCACATCCGTACGATTGTTCGGACAAAACTTCTCAACTACTACGCTTTTGAATCGTACGCCTTGATCATGCGAATATTGTTCTTTCACTTGCGTATAGGCTTACAACTCAGGTACAATACACCAGTTACAACAGAGGCTATTACAATTTTCACTATTTACATAAAAACTATTTGAAATTAGCCAATATTTCTACACATGAAATTATAGAAAACATCTAGAATTTTGAAATAAATTGCATTCAGAAAGAAATTTCTGGATTTAATACTTAAAATGTGGAAAGTTTCTAAACACGAGAAAGTAAAAGAAAATGTTTTAAATGCTTGACATTTCTAAGGTTTTATCAGACCTATACCATATTATGAAGCAAACTCCATTCTCTTTGAGAATTTTTTAAAAACTGGAGCAGTTTTTGAGAAAACATTGTTTTTCCATTTTTAGAAACATTTCACGATTTTAATCAACACTCTGCAAAACTACTCATGTTTTGAAAAACAAACGTCTTTTTTGGTATTTGGTTTTTAACAAACGACGATAATATATAAAACTGTTTACTACAAAAGTTGTGTCAAGGCGTTTTCAAACTCTATTAACAGTAATACAAATAGCATTATATCCTTTCATTGAATTGGCATCAGATTTTCCTGCCAGTTTTTATTTCACTAATCAATTTGAAAAAAAATATTTTTCCAAGGAGTAAGTACAAATAATAATCAATTTGCTAGGAAAGATGCTAACAACCATCTTTGCACACTGGAATGTCACGAAATTTACATTTTTGAAGTTAGGGCAATTGGATGCAATTACTCTACCTCGTGAAAGTGCCTTCGTTGCTGGATGTGCTTGTACGAGGCCATTACTCACAGCGGCAGCAAAGATGATCCAGCAGATAGAGATAAGCATTACTTCGAAATCTACCATAGAAAATCAACTCTCAACCTGCCCTCGCTCCTACGGTGATCGTGTTCGAGAACGTATCTGCGTCGAGCTGCAACACTCAAGTGGTTTTTGAAACGTGCATATGTGAAGATTTTCCGCAGATATTTTTATCTACGACGGAAATGTGGTAATATTCAGCGTCAGGAAATGGAGATCATACATCTTAGTTCTTCGTACTTTTTAATGCCACTCAGCCTTTTCTGTGTTTTTCCTCTGCGTAGTTGTGGGTAGGAGAAAGCGGACATATCAACGTGGGAAGTAGTCAGAGAAATTACTGGGAAATAATACGCAAATGATTTATGGATATGTTCGGGAAAAAACTGAACATCCTCAAAAGGTTGCAATGAGTTGTAAGAAACTTTTTGTTGGTGTATGTTACAACTTATTAACATTATTGAGTATCCGTTGTCTGCTATTCAACGCATTAACAGAAAACCATTCATTGTTACCACATTTTAATTTTAGCTTTAAACTGACGCTTTGAATTACTCAACTGCTTTCCAGTTTTTTTATGTCTTTACAAATGCCTTGTTGGAACAGACGTTCTTCATGGCTGGCTTCTGATTACTTGTGTCTTTTCCCCATCAGTTTTCACGCACAGACATATTGTATATGTAATTGTTTCTTACGTACCATTGTGAATCCAGAATGGTACGTTGTTGTTGAGCATTTTTTGCCTGACCACATTTCTCCAGTGCGAGTTACAGGAAGTATTTTCTTTCATGGTATAATATTGTTGTCAATACATGACTATAATTTGTTGTGTTTTCTAAACAACTTAAGGGCAATGTTCTCGGATTCCCCGGTTCACAAAATCGAAATGGGGCCCATATCTGCAATAATCCTGAAATGAAGAGTTTTAAATTTAGTTTATATAAATACAAGGAGAGAATAGAGAAAATAAGCATGGAGTGAAGTTTGTTTTAATCTTTGCCGATACCTGTCCGCGGGGGTCCTTGCATTCGGGAACCGGAGCGGCGGACCAGCCTAGCTAGAGCTGTTGCGGAATAAGTCAGATTTTCAAATATTGTTTGGAGCAGGACGAAGCAAGGTGGGTTGAATCAGGACGTGGTGGAGCAAGGCGTTACGGGCGGGGCGGGGTGGAGCAGAACGGAACACTACGGACGAAAGCGGGACCGGGCGATTCGGAGCAGGACGGTGAATGGCCGAGATGATGAAAAATTACTTCCATTGTACACTGAAGATAGAATTATTTCCTTCCCTTTTTAGTAACGGATTGCGATTAATAAATGCCCTTGTAACACTCGGTTACTTCTGCTATTTTCGGTTTCTAGGACGCGTATTAGTCGCGTGTTTATACGCGTTTATATCGCGTGTGGGATACTGAAAGCGTTGAATTAAAAGAACCGTATTTTTTATCAGAAAAACATATTTTATTGATAGCTGCTACCGATTAAGAAGACTTTTCTTACCTTCTGTAGTAGTAAATTACCATCTAGTGTACGTAGTGTTGTCAAAATCCACAGCTCGGGGATCTTTGATACTGAAACTGCGCGTATTTTCTCAAAACATGTCTGAGAACAACGTTAGCGCTTGTACAAGATTTCCATGAAAACGGACATTCCCCAATCGATCTGAATGGTGCGGCGATTCGTACTCTTGAAATATTTTCTTATCTTATGTACGTCGGAGAAAATACATTACGTTAGAGAGGATGTGGATAAAGGCTCAGGTCTGGAAATTTTCTAGCCGCAAACTGATCTAGATAAGCGCTTCCTTTGTGCACATACGCGATCACAACTTCATTTTACCCGTAGTTCTGCTTGACAAGCCAGGACGTAGCATCTTCCAGTTCCACTTTCATTTAAAGGTCTTTAAAGGACGTGCACTAGCAGGTTGTTATTGTTTCTTGTTTGAAAATAATGTGCGCCTTCCTTTTTTCTGATATCGTTTTCTGCTGGGTAATGACTCTGCATTTGTAGCTACAGGATTGCGTTCATCAGGTAACGATTTTCGTAAAACATAGCTTGTTTTTGCAATTTTATTGTTCATTAGACATTCCAAGAGTAGAACGTACGTGTGATTATTATTATTATTATTATTATTATTATTATCATCATCATTATTATTATTATTATTTTAGCCTTACAGCATCACGTTAACAGCAATGGCCTCCTGCTAGAGGAAAGAAAGCACAGAGGTTGATTAGATACAGTATGTTTGATAGTGAAAAATGATACATGGATGAGATTCACTGATATAAAAATGCATTGCTCTCATGTAAGAGTATGAGAGAAGTGATTAAGGATTCATATTTTAAGAGTGAATTATATGTATGTGGTCAGACAGAGATAAGTTACTACATACGCTCTCATAGCAGTGCCCCCTCGGATTAGTGCCCTTAAAAGGACACTGCTTGTCAACAACGCTCGCGCGCAAGTGATTGTGTGCGAATGGACCTCTGCATTTGGATCCCATGGGAAACCCGCGCTGTGGAGAATTCTCAGGATGGAAAGTAGCTCTCCTTGCTTACGTCCACTGCACTCCCATGACGTCCCAGCACCATTTTTCAAACGAGTTTCTCAAACAATTATTATTGTCATACGTCCTAAAAATGTTCTTTGTGCTGTGGAAGATATGAATCAAAATTGTACCAAATCAGTGTTTGGAAATTCTCCAAATGCACTCATAGTACCGGAGAAATGACTAATGAAGTTTGAAAATTAGTCGTTTACTAACCACATTTTCACTATTTTTTCACGTTACCTACCACAATAGGTGCAATAGCTTCGAGATTATTTGCATTAATCTGAATCGAAATATTGGTTGCTAGCTTTAAAATTATGGAGAAAAAATGTGTAATTGAAACCTTACGTAAATTCACAATCGTTTTATTTCACCTAATCCATATTTACATTTTACTGCGAGTCAATGTAATAGAGAAAACATAGGATTGTTTATCTTTCTGTAATAAGTTCAATCATACATCTTTATTGGTATGTGTGTGTGATACGCAATGTTACTGAAATGCTCAAATAATTTAAAACAATTGATATAAATATTTAAATTTTAAATATTTAATATATTATATAAATAATATATTTTATTTTATATTTATTATATTAATAATTAAAACTAACGTACATAAATTAGTGTACAACCAGACCATAGGAGTTTTAGTAATCCGTGTCCTTCAAATATCAACCGTGAACATCAGTCCCTCCATCTTTTCCAAGATGAAATACACATCGCTCAATGTACAACCGACCCCCAAATCGATGGTTTGACATAAAGCAAGTTCTAGTTGAATCAGTTAACATTGTTAACTCAATATCTTCGGCTAGAACTTGGTGGTCTTTTTGCTACTTTTTTTTAAACACACTTTAACTTATAATATTTATTTCTATAAACCAAAATATAGAACTCTATGATGGATTTTTCCTGTACAGTTTCACTGTTGTCTAGCAACTTTTAAAAAGGAAATAACCAATAATTTGTAAAATCCCAAACTCAAGACTTCAATGATTTCACTAAGCAAAGAACTCAAATATGTAAATACTCAGCCATTTAAATAACTCAGACCAATCATTAATGGACTAGTGTGTTTCACTTCTATACGAACGATAAGAGTTACCATTTCTGAATATCTATCCCTCATGTTAATGTCATGCTACAAAAATTTAAAGTTTTAAAGCTGATGCTTTCCAATGACAAATTCGTATCTACGAACCTCAGCAGAGCGCTTGAGGATAGGCGCAATTTTTTTGTGCGCATTTGCTCGCTCACATTGTCTGCTATTGGTGAGCCGAAACTTTTCATATTCTCTCTACAATACCCTGCCTCTGGCCTCTCATTTCAACGGAGTGCCGTCAACGATAAATCGCCCAATTTGACAAAAAAGAAAGAACTTTCATGGACGCAAGCATAAAGGAAAGCCGATGGTTGAGCCGGAGCACTCAAATATTCTGCTACCGCGGAACCATGCCTCCATTTCATGTTTTCGCTTTCTGCATTCAGTGAGAGTAAAAAGTAGATGTATATAAACGTAGAGAACGGTTCGCATTTTGGCTGACAGAGCATGGTACACAGTTTCCATGCTCGTTTTGAAAAATACGTATAATAAAAGAGTTTCAATCACGATACATACATTTTCTTAAAACTTCTGTGGTGCTATATAATGACAGATTTTTTCGAATTAGTTACCTCTTCTTTGGAATCGGAGCTAGCTTCTCAGTTTTGCCCCATCCTCTTCCAAGCTGCCATCTATCTAGGCCTAAAAGACCTTCCAGGATCTCTCACGGTTAAAGTACTTCAAAGAGGTTTAGAATAGAACCCTGTTCTTGGCATCTCCCGCTCCATCTATAAGTTAACAGCCAAGACCACCTTTGCGCTCCCTGAATATCGGATAGGCATATACGCCTACAGGTCTATAATGTATTGGTCCTGAACCGTTACAAATTTACCTGTGGTATTCTTTGGACCCATTTGGGTGTTTTTACTATTGTTATGAATGTATTTACTTGCTTGAATACACACACACACACACAGATTGAATACATAATTGCCTATCAGGCCAAGAGGTTATAGAAGGATTAGGATAAATATGTAATGTACAAGAAAATCGATATGTCCCATGCCTCAAACACAACTATAACAATCATGTTTTAATGAAGATTTCGAACCCACAGCCTTGGGGTCTTCGTACTTGAACTCAAGTCTTGGACTGCCTCTGGCTCACTTGACAGAACTAAGAGCAGTATCCTAACGAATATGCCATGAACCACGCGCGATCTTTCCTTCGCCTCCCTTGGCATATCCTCTCTACCCGGAGGGGGATACCGCCCTCCTATCCCACACGGGTCGGCGAGGATAGGCCGGCGTCGGAAGTCAGCATCCGAGGAGACCGCTATTACGCCTTCCCACCCGAATTGCTGCTTTCTCCCTTGGCGTTCTCGACGGTCGCAAAAGCTCACCGAAACGTCTTGACATTCACTGATATTTATTTTCCTACCAGCGGCTGCTGAGTTCTTTTCGCCTCACGACATCACTGCAATTCCAATAGTCCAAGCCGTCCTCCAATTCCTTAGAATTCTCTCAATAAATAACTACCAAAATCAATTTATACAATTGCTTATTTCAGAAACCAGAAGAATACATCAGTTTCACCGTCTCCAACTTTTTTCGGATTTTAAGTTTTAACAATTTGATTTAATGGTAACCAGCATACTAACCTCGCTTAACCTACTGAACAATAAAGGGTGCTTCAACAGAAGTTTTGTGAATAATTTTTGATTATTAGTCAACTGCCATATCAACTTGCACACACCGTCGTTATTATTAACTATGTCTTCTCTAACAAGCTCTACGCGACCATAGCATTATGGCTATGGCTATCATGTCTCATTATTGGCGTTTCACATGTATTTACACGATATTACATCGGAGGTAGTAATGTAACAACCGCCACCTCCCGGGATAAAGCATTCTCTACACTAACGGGGCTACAGACAACAGCAGTTGACGTGCCAGTAACATCAATTAAACAATACCTCTTTTAGGCCACATAAATTATTGGTCTTTATTAATCTCTAACTTGTCAGTTTTTACATCGTTCTTAGAGTGGTATGTCTCTCCATGATTTTTTAACATTTATTATTATTATTATTATTATTATTATTATTATTATTATTATTATTATTATTATTATTATTATTATTATCATCATCAACGCGCGCATGACGTCTCAAATGGTAGATTTGTGAGTTTCGACTGTGGACTAGGCAGGCATCCCGTAGCACAGGAGTGCGTATATTAATCCGCGCCCGGAGGGGCGTTCCGTTTGAAATACGACTTCCCGCTGAATGGTGCGTGGAGGGTGCGTAGCTCGTTGGTGGGGGGGGGGTGAGCTCGCGGGCGGAACGCCCGGCTTCCTTCTCCGCGCAGTGTCAGAGCGCGGAGGCGGGAGGTGCGGGGGAGGGGCAGGTCCAGGGCGCTTATTCGCCGACAATGCGACCGCTCACACGCGTTCTCGTAAATTAGCGAGTCTCCTCGGTGTGATGAAGTGAACCCAGGGGCGAAGCTAGAGGTGACCTCTCGAGTCGACAACGGCGCTTCGAGCCTGCGAAATGCACGCAAATTGCGATGATATGCAGGCTAATTGAAAAATTACAAAACACACTTTTTATCTGTGTTTCTGCAAGCAGAAAAGTAAAATAATTATTAATATTTTGAGTAGTGCCCGGATGTTTGCCAAATCCTTTTTATTATAGTTACAATTTTATGGCTTTTAACAATAGGAATCACATAATTGTATGTCTGGAGTTGTTTTAGTACATTTTAGTTTTGCCTTTTTGCTTTTTTTCTTCAGACGCTTATTTTTAGTATTTTACCTTATTTTTGCCATTTTATGTCTTTTTTGTCATTATTTTTCTTCTTTCTCACGGCCTCAGTCTCGGTCAAGCTGGAAACATACCTGCAAGACTGAACACCACAAAGGCACGGTCGTGTTTTTTGATTTTGTGGAAGGGGAGTTCACAGGATAAGGTTGTGTTAAAAATCTCAGTGAAATAGAAGATGACACCGGTCAATAGTTTTCAGTTTTTTTCTTGATGCTCACAGGTTTCGTTCGCTTACGAGAAATCCCATCCCACTTTAGTGTAGCCTCCGATGCCTTGTGAAGACAGACTAAATTTGATATACCGTTCTCAGTGCTAATACAAAAGTGTGAAGAACGGAAATATAATTCAGTTTTCTCTGATGCTAATTCAAGATTCACCAGAGACCACAATTGCATTTCGAAGAGACAGCGATGTGAGTAAACCAGATTCGTAGTCATCATACCAGGTGGTCTTGTCCAATGAAGATTACTATAAAGGATGATGGTTTGCTTACACTTAAATACTGGTGTATATTTTAATTAAAATGTGCATTATTTCAATTATTGTTTGCAATAGTTCCTTTTAAATCTGATGTTTCATTGTTTACATGCCGTTTTCACCTCTGCTTTAGCCAGAATAAATTCCTTTTTGCTTGCTCATATTAGTAAAAATATGTAGTAGGTAATAAATGAAGGTAAAATAAATGCCCGAACTTCTGGGCTCTAATTATGAGGAATACGCTAGTGTGTTTTTTATCACTTGAAATGCCTTATTCTGCGTACATGAGTATAAATAGCATCCTTTAAATCCATATTTTTAAATTTAAAGACCCAAGATTTTGACTTATTGTTTTCTTTTTTTCGGGCAGTTGGTTGAAAACTCTTGGCTTCCATTCTCACGTACTGCGAGTCACTGAACAATACTGAATGCGCCCCATTATGTAAGAGGTAATTCAAATTCACATGTCGAGTTGAACAGATTAATGTACGGACTCAGATATTATTATTTGCATGCCAACGCTGCATAAATCGCGGTAGAATGGATTAAGGGTCAGAGATACCCACAGTTATGAGATGTTTCAGGTCTAGAATTAATTTATCGATCTGGATGTTGTAACTGAGATTTTGAAATTAAATAAATTTAATCATATTGTGTAACCATAATTTTTAATTTACTTGTCAAAAACATCGAGCACTATTTATTGTTCTAAATCCTTTTACAAACAACACAAGTTTATATCTCGCTTTGCATTGTGTACATAATCTTTATTCAGGGCGCGCTCTCTAGAATTTACTAAATACTTTTGTTTTGCCTTCTTGGTATATTTTAACGATTTTCTGAAGAAATTGTTTTTATTTCTTTAAAATAGCAAAGCAATTCGTGTAAAAAATTGCTCATATTTATTGAAGGTGTTCTAGAAAACAAGAAATTTTTTATTAGTATTTCTTTTCCCAATTCTAGAGATTCACCCACATTCAGTTCAGCTCTAAGGGTTCAGTTGTCGAAAACTAAATTGTTTAAATTGAGAATATGTTACCGTCCCATTTATATCATATTCAATAAACAAAATATCGATTCACTATTAATGGACCTTTTGTGATCCCGGGTTCTATTTCCGGTCGAGACAAAATCGAGTTGTAGATTTCCTTTCAAATCGTTCTAGTTTCTGTAGCTGAATTACAAAAAAATAAGGTAGAATAACTTCTTTACTGAATTTCCTTTGTGATTTCAGACACACAATTTTTGTTATTCTTTCTCAAAATGAAAAAAAAGTTGTTAACAGACATCAAAAACCTAATCTATCGTGTTGATATTCACAATTAGTTAATGTCGTCATTGTTTGCAGCCACCACAATTCTTTTACATTGGTGCGGATTTATCTGGATATCCTAATTTTTTAAGTCTCAAAAAACAAAAACAAAAATATTTCCATGCAAAAGCGTGATAAATTGGTTAACGAACAGAAGAGCGTACACCTAGAGGGGTAAAATGTTCTTCACCAACGGTATTCTACAATAATTTAGCTCTATAAACACCCGGAACCGAAACACTGACCAACTGCGCATGATTCACCCCGTCCCATGAGCATTGCCGTCATTCTCCAAACAACAGCCTGCATCCCACGTCATGAAATTCCATCAAATAAAACACGGTAAAAGTTCGCAGATAAGCGAGCTTGCGTAGGAGCTTATACTTGAGCGACTGGAAAAATCGTGAAACTTCTTGAGCAATTACCAAAAATTGCGTAACTACTAATCTAGCGCGTCGATATTTACAATAGTTGGTGTCGTCCTCGTTTGCGGTCATCACAACTCGTTACAATTTGGGGCGAAATTTTGTGTTTATCGGTCTAAAAGAAATGATCATATTACCCTATGACGCTTGGTAAGTACATTAATGAACAATTCGGGGAGCGAACGCCTTAGAATGCCTAACATTCGCCACCGATATTATTCTACAACTCAGCGCCTTAAGCCTACCTCCCCTCCGGTCTATCTGATCCCTGGAATTCCCCCTGTCCCACAAAAAATCGCCGTCATTCTCGAAACAGTCTCCACCCGAGTCGGGAGTTTCCATGAAACAAAACACGGCGCGGGTTCGCCGATGAGCGACGCGATGCGCCGAGGAAGGGTATTGGATCGCGTTGACATCGACCGCTCGGCAGGCGAGTGCCGCGACAGTGACAGCGGCGACGACAGTGACAGAGGCGCATGCAGCGCCGGTGGCAGCGGCAGCAGAGGCGGATGGTGCTGGTAAAAACGCGCCGGGAGATGGACGGGGCGGCGACGCCACCGCGTGCGAGGACCCCTCGTGTTGATGGAAGACCGTCACGTTGCAGTAGCCTCATTGACAGCCGTGCCGTTCGCCGCTCTCCCGACGCGACGGGTATGTTTTCTGCGACAGGTATAATATACATTCCGTACCAAGATTCACCGGCATCAATGCTACATAGCTAAGTCATTCATTCAGTTGCTGTGTGGAGGATAATTCTAGCGGACGGCTCATCTGACCGGTAGTTTTGCGTGTTTTCTCCGTTTGACGCCAGGGGAATGCTCGAGCAGTACCCTAACAAACAGGTCACGCAGCAAGCGCGATTTTTCCTTCCTCACCTCTTACTTAGACACACTTACATTTTCATGCACTACACTACCACACAAATCGGGAGCTTAGAGCTTGTTCCGGATGGATCGGTGCCTTGCTGGTGGGAGATACTCATCAATGGAAGTGAATATTCGCCGAGCACATCCCTAAAACGGATTAGGAGATCAGTCGCTCGCCAGTATGCCGAATATGTGGATCTGCCTTTTCTAAAATCAGCCTTAGGAGACACTAGCGGCCTTCTGTAGTTCTGTCCACAGTTCTAACCGGATGATAGCCCTGACCTCGCCTAGTCAAGCGGTGGCGGAACTCGAAACTCGATACCGACTCGCCCGTCATGTCCCCGGCCGTCATCTGTGCTGCAGCCCTAAAAGGTAAAAGCACCAGAAGTAGGCATATTTAAGAAACGACTTGTAGTTTTGTTTATATACTTGGCTTTATTATTGAATTTGTAATGTAAAACTCAATTGGGCGATAAACGTACATCTTTCTTAGTAGATCCCTTCCCTAAAAACGGTCTACTTTTTGTTCTTTTTTTAAATTTATTTATTTTCAAACCCTGTTGATTCACTAGGGGAAAATGTTGGATGATGCAAAATTAAGGTGATCTTTCGATACTTGACACAGTAATAATTCACTTGATTCAATCTGTATTCAATCCTTCTGAAAGTGTTTGAAATGAAAAAAAGTCCAAACAATATCCGTTTCTGTTTCATTATATCATCTTCCGTATACTACGCCGGTACTAATAAGATGGTTTCAACGTATTCTCTATGCATAAAAGAAGGGGGGAAATCTTCGTTCTGCACCTCGCTACTAAAATGCATACTCTTTCCGTTCTGCAAGTTTGAAGCACGTGAGAAGTGTCCCATTGTCTCTTTTCTAATTGTGTTTGTGTAAGTGACGATTACTAACGCACTTGCTATTTCTGGTGTCCTTATTCCTTCAGTCTTTGGTCGGCGTGTTGCGACCTTATAAACCGGCCTCGCCCAGTCGACAGCTAACAGCACGTGTAGGAAGTTTTACAAATATTTGTGTGCTTGTTATAACTTATTTTAAGAAAATCTCAGTTTAGTTTCACAAACAATCATATTCAAGTTTTTACCGCTGTAAGCTGTGTCAAGTGATTTTCAATCTCTCTTGCTGATGGGCGATCAATTGCTGAGTTCTAAGTGACAGTGTGTGGTTTTATTTATGTATATATAGTAGTGAGACATTAACGTTGGAGTACCGCGAGCATGAGCGTAAGAGAGAATAGATTTTATATGAAATAAATGAAATTTAATTAGAAAGCAAACGAATTATTAAAAGTCAAGAAGAAAGAAAGAAAATGGATATTCAGTACAGCAACACTGCTCTTGATTTGCGCCATGAAACAAATATTCCTTCAAGGTATGTATATACCTTGACAAGGTATTGTATATACCTATACGAATTTATAATTTACCTTGCAAAACTTTTATTTCCGTTAAAAATATATACAGGAAGGAACAATTATGTGATAACACACTTTGTGTCTCCTCAACCGCGCAAGATGCGAAGATTCCGTGTAGATAGTCGATTGCATAAACAGCGGCTAGTTGAGAACAGCATATTTCGTCTTTCCACTATTTTGTACTACGAAGATATAAGGTCAACTTTGATTTTTTAATGTTACCCTACGCTAAATTTTAGCATATCGTAATAGGCTTAAAAAGACGATTTCAAACATGTGTACATTTTCGTATTTAAGTAAATCGTATTTTAGAAATATGTATGTTTTGTAATGTATTTTTCAATTGAAGCGGCGATTTTCCATTCGAGCTTTCCTGCAAACTAAATGGGTTCCGAGGAGTCTGTCCTTCAGACAAACGCGCTTATTTGAGCATAGTAACAACTACTTTCGTCGATACTAATATTGCCGAAAGATGACTTTGTCCAAGGAAGACTGAACGCTGCATACAGAATTCTTGTATGTGATGGTTAGTCACAAATAAATTATGCTTAATAAGACATTGTTCATTTATTTTTGAATCATTTACTTAAAATTTATAATAGAATATGTTGTCGCTGTTGTCAAAATGATAGAATAGTACTTGAGTGACAAAACAAGAAATTTCCGGAATCGTGTATGCAAAGATTATTTCATTCGGATGAACGGTACGTCATTGTTGCTGATCGTTGCCTGGTGACACGGAACGGGGTCAAGCCAGACCGTAATGAGCGGGCAGAGCGGTCGGAACTGGGAGGGTTGAGCGAAGCGGTTGGGGTGAAAGGAGCGAATAGAGCGGGAGGTGCTAGAGCAGGTGAAGAAGCGAAAGGAGAGTAAGGAGCTGGAATAGCAGACGAGTGAAGGTATAGAACGGAGCTGGAGGAGCGAAAGGAGGAAGCGGATCAAAAACGGGAAAGAATGGGAAAAGAGCGGAAGAGGCGGGTTGAGAGTGATCAGTGGGAGAAACAGTGCAGAGCGGCATGTAGGCAGAACGGCCACGACAGACCGGATAGGGCTTTCGGAGAAGACGGACGAGGCTGCTGGTAGTGACCCCTAAATACTGAAAAAACTTAAAGAATCTGCAAACGACGCAGGAAATCGGAAAGTTCTCTATGTAATTATTTTGAATAAGTTCGATTTAAAAGAGTGTTTACTAAGGGGGAGACTTGGCCCCCATGGCCTTACACCCAATGGATGCATGGACGAAACCTAATAAATTCGGCTTAAAAAAAATGTTTGGTAATGGGGAGGCTCGGCTCCCATGGCCTTACACCCAATGGATGCATGGACGAAACCTAATGTGTGAGCGGTGCCTTGCGGAGACCCGCTTTGAATAAAATTAGACTAACGCGCCGCATTGTACGGGCGACGTCGCAGTCGCGCTCTCGCGGCGAACCGTCGACTTAACGCGAGACAGATGTCCCGCCGCCGCCGCCGCCGCCGCCGCCGCCGCCGCCGCCGCCGTCCATTTGACTCGCAAATGGCGACCAGGGCTTGGTCGATCATCAGTCATGCGCGGTCTCGTTGCCGACAGGCGATCCGCGATGCGGCTCGAGTCGGCCACCTATCAGCCACCTCGCTCGTTATGCCACCCAACTGCCCAGGGACAAGGCGGAGATGGCTGCCGAACCGATGTGGTAATTGGTCTACACAGCGTTTCAGGAGGAATCTAAAATGCTTTTTTGTAATACTGTATCGTTGTATGGACTTAAAGCAACCACAGGAACGAAAAGTGACTCTTAACGGCCGGTCTCCTTGAGGATTTAACAGACCATCGACTGTTAAGAACAATAGAGACAAATGAGATACAGCTAAAGATATCGGATGACTACTTCTATCAGAAGAAAAGATGGACCCTAATTTCTTGTTTGAACGACTTTTTTTCTTTCAAAACTCTTTTATTACGGAAAATATATAACACCTGACCGATATCACGAATAACTCTTTACGTTGATTATAAAGGTCGATTTACAAACTTAAACCACATCTATTAGTTGCTGCACGAATACAGTGGACTAATATTAATAACTACTGAGGCGGTAGTTTGGAAGTGATGAGTGGCCTAGGTGAAGTAGGGTTTGCAGCAGCGACCAGGCATGTCAAAGTCAGAGACAGGGTAACTAACGTACTATAGTTTACAGGAACAGTCACCAGAGCAATTGGCGCAATATTTACAAATAAGGGTTGCAGAAATCATCGATATTCATTCCTATTTAATATACTAAAGCAAGTGAATGATCCATTAAAATGAAATAATACATTACTCAGATTTCACATAGTCAGTTGAGAGTAAAATGAAAGATTTCGAAGTATCTTGATTTCATAAATGCATTTATTTAAGAGTGCATTAACTGCATTAACGTCCTACGTTCAGGTTAGACATCTTCCCGTAAGGGAGTATTGTTAACTTAAAGTGACTTAATTTATTTCAAATTAATGCTCTAGTCAAAAAATAACTGAATGATTAAATAAAACACAACAGAAAAGGAAATCAAGGAAATAATTCGCCATTCGATAAAATTCCTGGCCATTGGCAAAAATGTTTATACCAGACAGATTTAAAAAAAAAGTAATCATGACAAAGTATGTTGTATGAAGTACGAAAACATGACAATAATTTCGGGCGCGTTAACAGCTAAAGTAACTAGTCAAGGTATGTGTCTGGTGCATGTTTTATCGCGGAAGTAAGTAGCGATCTTCCTGCGTTGACTGACGTCATCCAACAACGTTTGCTTGCGGGGATTTTCCCCAAACAGGTATCTCTCATCTGTAGGGCACCGCCCCAGCCGAAACAAGCTCTAAGCTCCCGAGTAATCTTACTACAAGTGTGACAGTGTAGTGCTTGCGGGTGTACGTGAGTGTAAGAAGACGGGCGAGAATAGAACAAAGAAGAGGAAGGAAATGTCGCGTGCGGTCTGATCAATTAACACCAGGCGAATGCCCGAACAGTACTCTAAGATATGGGCCACGGACCGTACGCAAAATTTCCTTCTTCTTCCTTGACCTATCCCCGCAACTTACTTTCACACACGTATACTTACATACACTACCACGCATGTCGGGAGACCAGACGGGAACCTATAGCATTGGTGGGAGATACATGTTTGGGGGAAACTCTACTTGCCGACATGCACAATGGTTCCGGATCTCATTATACAGCGGGGGAAAATAACCTCCATCTCCCTAGAAAAAAACTTGAACTATACTTCCGAGACACATGACCTCTCCTGACCGAGACCGAGCCGCGCCAGGAATCAATCAACAAAGTATTGAATATTCCATGACGTGACACCGTGCCGAGGGTAGTGATGCCGAGGTTTCGACCATCGTATCCTGGTCTTCTTTAGTACCCCAGCCCTTAAGAACACTACATTATGTTGGTTGAAACGTCGGTATCACTGCCATAGACACAGCGTCACCCGGCCAGCCGAAAGCTGTCACAAGACTCTGGCAGCGGAAGCCTTCGTTTGTATTATAATGGTAGATAAAGAAGAATCTTTAAAACCTATTTTTATGTAGGGTAATAATATAGGTAAACATTTACATCTGTACAGCAATAAAAACGTATCATGAATTATTCGCTCGCATTATCACAGCACTGCTGTTATAAAAGAGCATTACTCCGAGAATCGAGAAGGTACACGGCTACATTGCATATCAAAAGAAAAATGCGTTAACATCAACTATGAGGTTACAAAACGATTGTGTAAGATATTATTAAAATGAACTTTATAAAGTAAGTTTTCATTTTTTCATATTTTTATAGACATACAATTCAAATAGTGCAAACATATGTAAGTAACATTGTACTAATTGAAAATCATGCAAAATGTAATATATTTTACTTGAAATATTCCACAATATCACCTACTTGGGAAAATTTTTCTTTCTTATGGAAGCATTCTAGACATAATACAGTATAGTTAACTTGCCACTCGATCACTCGAATTGATGTGTATTTCTAAAATAAGCTCATTCTTTCTTAACATCGTATTTAGACCTGTGGAAACTTCAATTCAAATTTTCATTGTTTCAAATTTCACTAATTCAAATTTTCGTAATTGATATAGGAATAACTGAACTAATATCCCTAAGGTTGCAATTACAGTGTTAAGAGCAAGGATAGGCAGAGAATATGCACAGCAGTCTCGAACGAAAGTAAAACATCAATGAACTTATGGCGACTCTACTCTATTCACATAAAACATACTCGTGACATCACGGAAGTGATCATACAACCTCCACAATTTTGTTTGTGATAATAGCGAAGAATAGAATGTATCTCAATATGATTGTGGATAATTATTAATTACAAAAGTAATATATGAGCATGTAATATTACGTTTACAGCACTATAATTGTGCACAATTAACAATAAAAACGTACTATCACGTAGTATATCTGAAGCAAGCTGTTAGTTAATCCCTTAGATATATTTACCCGACCAAAAAACTTGTTCATTGTCTCAGCTGCCAGTTAGCCCAGTACTTCGCGAAAAATCGACCGTGCATAGTTTTAAATATAATCATATTTTTATTAAGTGAGATGTTAAATTTGACTATTAATTTTGAGCAATCCAACAATTTTAATGAAACTGTTCCGATGCCCTTCTTAAAACGAAAACATAGGATTTCCAAATAGTTCAACCTTTGCACTGGCTTCGAGTTCGTAACGTTTGTACATCGCCACAAACTGATCATTGTCATACCTGGTTACCACAATCCTCCCCCAAATCGGCCGTGCATATTTTTAAATTGTTTTCTTCCATTTAATAAGATATTCTATTTGAATATGAATTTTGAACAATACAATAATTTTAGCGACGTCTCCTTCACTTAAAAGGAGCATTACCCTTCCACAGCCCTACTTTAAACGCACAGACGCTTCAATAAAGTCTGTAGGCCGAAGCACACGATTACCTTCGTCACACGTCTACCTGTTAACCAGCACTCCGCCCCGAATCGCCCGTTCAGAGTCCCCCCGCCCCTCACCCGAGACGTACCACGTGTGAATCCCAGAGTGCCGGCGGCGGCGGCACTCCCGCGTGCGCTGGAGGGCGCCCCTCGAGGCCGCGCGGGGGCGGTAACCACCCCTTTAGGGGCGGGGGAGGGGGACGCCCGCATCTGACGCGCAGCCGCCGCCGCCGCCCCCAATGTAAATAGCTAATGCAGCCGCCGCTAAATAATGCATCGGCGCCGCGGCGGCACCCGCCGTGACAAGTGTTGTACTGCCTGCGCCGCTAAGGGCCCTGAGTGCGCCGGTGGGACGCCCCGGAGCAGGGCGGGCGGAGGAGAAGCTGGGAGGAGGGTGGGGAGGCGAAGGAGGAAGTGGGACCAGGAGGGCATGCGGGAGGACGTAGAAAGGATGGTGAGTAGGAGAGGATGAGACGGAGAAGCAGCCGAGAACCAAGAGGGGGACTAGTGAAAAAAAGGAGACTTATCAGGATGGCATGCGGGAGGAGATGGAAAGGATGGTGAGAAGGAGAGGATGAGGGGGTGAAGGAGGCGAGAAGAAAGGGGGGACTAGGGGAACGAAGGATACTGTTTTGTCCAGATGGCATGTGGGAGGAGATGAAAAAATGGAGTGTGGGTCAGGAGGGGATGAGGGAAGGGAAAGAGAAAAGGACCCAAGGAGGAAGACGGAAAGAAGAGATAGAGTTCGTAGACTTCCGCGACCGGAGTCAATGTATTCTTGGCTATCCGGAATGAGCCGCGACTCGGTCAATGGTACTGACGTTTCGGCCATCTTGCTGTGGCTTTCTTCACAGCTATAGAGAGGAGAAACCTTATCTAGATACTAATTAACATGCTTGTACGTTACTTGGAGCTTTTCGCTCCCCCCCTGGGCGAGCGGCTGAGCGATGGCTCTTATCCTCATCCCGCGTGTGTAAGGCACGTCGTTAGGCTGGTATCCGAATAGCCGAGAACGAGATGGCGAAACGCGGATCTTGAGATACGCGCGTTTACTCATTGCCCTGTTTGAGATTACCAACGTTCCGGATCGATACCGGAATTTTTAACGCTGCTAATTTTGTTCGGTAATTACCCTCATTACCCACGAGTGTGGGGCACTCCCACGATGAAGCAAAGATCCCAACTGGGGGTCATCCGAGGCATGTAGGGTCCATCTCGTCTCCTTACAACCCTGCTCGCGTAACACTGGGACCATGACACTCGTGCCAGAGATTTTAATTCCCTGCCAGGCCAAATCTGTGTAGAACCACAACAAAACGTCATGGTCCAACCTCGCCCACGGGGGTGGTAAAGAGTGGGGGAAAAGCCAATGAGTGATGGATGAGATGATGGGACACATGTCTTAGCAAAGGAGCGAACTATCGAAGGATTGGAGGTGGTATTACGTGGGATGTATTAATGATAAAGGCGGTGAAGAAGGCGATGTTTGATATAAGGCGTGAGGGAGTCGGTGGTATTGGATAAGTGGACGCATAGAGGATAAGAATGGGTGGGTGAAACATGGGAGGTATTAGTGAAGAACGAGGTTGTTGGTTGTGGTGTCGATGAGAAGTGGAAGAGAGTGGGCGGTGGAAGAGAAGGAGAGAAAAGAGCTCTGATGTAGGTGACAGGAGTTGAGGTGGTGCACAGAGGTGGAAAAGGTCTAAAGAATGATGTTGGACGGAGGAAGTAGTGGAAGAGGATGCATAGTGATGTGGTGTAGTATGATGTGTATGGACAGAATAATGCAGAAGTCGGTTCAATAAATGATGTGGAGAAAAGGAGAGGAATAGAACTAGGGGGTGAGGACAGTTGGGAAGCTGTAGTCAAAATGATGGAGGAGGTGGCGACTATGTGAAGTTTTACGGTAGATAACGCCGAATAGAGGACTGTGGGCAATGTTGAGACATTATAAGTACTATGTTTAATCCTTTCTTAATGCAATTATTTTAGTGTCTTCCTTAGCTTTTCCATTGCATCACTTTCATAATATTCATCAATGATGCTTGGGTGAGTCTGTCTTGTATTTGCTACAAGATATTTGTCTTTCATTTATCTCTCAAGTGAGAAACAGACACTTCTTCATAGGATTTTAATACAGACCCTTGTCTACTTTTAT
>BOPP01000066.1:1817168-1868287 GCA_017312745.1 Gryllus bimaculatus | reverse complement strand
TCCCCGCCGCCGGCGAGCGTTGCGAGAGCAGCCACGTTTAGGGCGCATTAACGATTAACGCGCGGCGCTCAGACGCCGCCGGTCTCTCCAGGGCGGCGCCAGGAGTCCCCCAGGGACCGCGGCTGCGCCGGCAGGCAGCATCCGCCCGACGTGGGCGACCACGCTCTCGATTGGCAGTCGCTGGAGCTGCGGTCAACCTCGTCGTACCACATCACTTCTCACTCAGCCTCTGTGTGGCGGAGAATAGTAACGGACGGCTGTTCTCATAGGTAGTTTTTCCTGGTTTCTCCGATCAATTCCGGGCGAATGCTGGAGTATTACCCTAACATACGGGCCACGGACCGATCTTCATATTTCCTTCCTCTTCATCGTGTGGTCCTCTCTCTTTACACACACACGCGCGCGCGCGCGTACACTATACTGCCACTAGTGACAGGGGACCCTTCGGGAAGCTCAGAGCTTGTACAGGCTGGGGCAGTGTTCTGCTGATGGGAAATACCTGATTGGGGAAAACCCCGCCAGCCGACGTGTATGTCCGTGGCGCATCTCGCCACCTAGAGTCATCAGTGGAAGAAGACCATCCCCACCTCCCGTGAAAAAACTTGTACTACACTTGCGGGACTAATGACCATGGCCGCTGACGCGCCCGTAATCACGAAGTGGTCAATGAAGTCATTCGCGGACCTGTAGCATTTACGGAGGTCCGACACGATGAAGCCGGAAAATGTAATACCGCTCTCCGTACTTGATCTGTATTATTATCGTGCTCTGATAATAACCAGTGTATCTGGTATGTATTGTTTACCAGCTTTTCGGATTTACTGACATGATTTTGGTAAAGCGATCCGAACAAGGGACACAGACAAGGCATGAGGTTTTGGTATGGAACACTGGCAACGACCCAGCCTTGCGCTTTGTTCCAGTGTAAATGAATTGTTTTATGAAACATGGTCCACTAAATGCATAAATTGTCACATTAAGTGTCGAGGGGTTCTTCTTTCTTCATCTTTCCATTCCAGACATCAAGGCCGTTAATTTGATTCCCCACTACCGAATTCCTTTCGATGTCGATAATCACAGGAAGTACTTCACGAATAAAAAAACACTAGGGACCTACAGTTCTATTCGTGAGCCTTAATGAGAGGATAAGTATAGACTTGTTTTCGTAAACTATAAAGTTTCTAACTAATTAATGCTAGGCTTCATAGTTAATGGTTTCAAATTAGAGAATTGATTGATTGATTAGTGTTTCCGGGCGCTTCAACTTCGAAGGTCATTAGTCCCGACAGTGTAGAACACATTTTCCTCAGAAGGTGGCGGTGATCTTCCCTTGCTGAGTGGTGAGATCCTGCTGCCCGCCTGCTAGCGCGGTTTACCTCAACCAGGTACCTCCGACCATCGCGGTACCACTCCAGCCGGGACAAACTCTAAGCACCCGACCTGTCTCCCGAAATTTGTGATAATGTTGTCCAAGTAACTGTAAATGAATAAGTACGGGGGAGGATAGAACAAGTATGAGGAAGGAAAGATCGCGTGCGACCCGTGGCCCGTTGTTAGGGTACTGCTTTGCTTGGTGTTGAACGAAGGAGTTACGAACAACTACCGATCAGAACAGCCGTCCGTTCGAATTTCCCTCCAGACAGCGTCTGCTCTCGACCTAGACATCTACCTAGTGTCAAAATTCCTGCCACCGTCAGGACTAGGACCTCCCGATCAAAGACACTGCAGTGATACCAGTTGATGCCCTGAGCCACCATCTCCCGATAAATTACAAGAATAACATGTTGAGTATTTCTTTTACGAGTACATTCTTTTGAGGGCATCTCCTCGCAAGCACCGTCTCAGCGATCGTTAGAGAAAATTCTAAGAAACAATTGGGACCGGTTGAATGCCCTTAAGTTTCACCAAACATGGATCTGAATTTTCCTAATAATTTTGAAATATTGAATAATAGTAATCAAATCGATACTGATCAATTACAGTTCATAACAGTAGTTTCTTGTCTACGCGATTCAAAATTTAAATGTTAAAATGTTTTTTCTAGGTTCTTGGTCTGCTTGAGCTAGTCCACCACTAACGAATATCACGATCAAGGTCTATTTTTTAACTTTTAAAGTTGTTTTTTATTCTAATTAGAGACACGATTCATCCTCATTACAAGTATATGATGTAAGCCTCAGCTAAGGAACCTTATATCTGACACCTGAACCTCCTTGCATTCTTCGTTTTGGTTTAATTCTCATTTCCGTTTTAGGCACCCTTCATGGCCATTCTTTTTTTACGTTTAATTACATTTCTAATTGTTAAACATGTCAGTACTGTTGGATACTAATTTATGTTTAATATCTGATACTGAAATGAATATTCGTCAACACAAATAAATTATGAAATTACAATTGCAGTGCTTTTGGATGAAAACATAAATATGTTCATTTTTAATTGCTTTCTGCATGTTTTAGTAATAAAACTCGTATTCTTCAAAACTTTTCAAGGATTATTTAATAATTATCAATTAATGAAAATATTTTTTTATTTGTATCTAGTTCAATCAAAGCAGTCCGCTTTGATATGAATTAATTTAGGTCATATTTTAATAAAAATTTCATAAGAAGTAAACATCTCCCGTATACCCTAATAGTATAAATAAAAAATAAGAGAAACACATACGTATATATTTTTTTTGCTTTTGCCACACGGTGTTTAATTTTAGCCTGATATTTCACTTGCATGTGTGTTATATGGATATCTCAAGTACTACTTGATACATCCATTACTTGAGATATCCATTTCACATTGTATAGTGATATTACACTGATTGTATAGTGATACAATTTTCCCCCATTATATCGTGATAAAACGCTCGATCTCTGGTTAAATAGAGGCATTTTCTCCCTGGGATGAAGGCTTACGCTCCGGGGCGACTGTTTCTCACGATTGAGATGGTGGCGGGAGGGAGGGAGGGAGCGCGCCGCAGGGAAGCCCGGAGGTTAATTTGAAATCGTGATCGACCGTTTCCGTAAGTCACGCGAGAAAGGAGCCTTGCTGTGGCTACCGCAAGATGTATGGCTTAATTAGGCCCATAATTACAAACCTCGGGGCAGTTGAGCTTCAAGGCACAATAGGAAAACAAAGAAGAACCGGAAGCATTCGGCAGAACGAGCTGATGGCTCTTGCACCCAGCTGGGCACTGACCGTTGAGCAACTATTTAGTTTGGAAAATGAATACAGAAGAAATATAAACATCTCAACATACTAAAAACTCCTGTTATTAATTTTGATGGTGTCTACCTGAGCATTTTTAACTTTTTCATCTACTACGTATTTATGTAGTAAAGGAAAGGTAAAGTAATTATCTAGAGAAGAGTCGCGATTCTGTGACATAAAAACGCTTCTTGGTTCCTGTTATCGAAAAAGGGGATATATTGTGTTCCTATTTGTTGTACATTACGTCCTCTAACGCGTTCTGTTGTCAAATTTCACGGTTTATAGGCAAAAAAATTGTTGATAGCAAAACGTGTGTCCGATTGTTGTCAACGTTAGTGCCTAAACTTTGCAGACTATTTTGTTCAACATTGACATTTCTCGATCGACCTGGTCGAATTTAAGGCTCTGGGATTTTTATACATTTTCATTGGAGGAGTATAAATGAAGCCACAAAATTTTTTCAAACATTGCTTAAAATTTGTAAATTTTTTCTCGGAATTTTTTTTCTCGGAATTATGTTTTGTGAGTTTTTGATACCGAAAAATTTAGTTTACGGAAAAACGCTGTTCATCCGTCCGTCTGTGAACTATGCTAATTGCTAAACCGTAAGCAGCATTTTCACCAACATTTTCTCAATTTCAATTTCACCAATTATTCCTCGAACGACCTGTCTCATGTCGCGGTCTCTAGAATTTGAAATGGGTATTTTAATTAAGGGGAAGTTAACATCAAGGTAAAATTACATTTTCAATTTTTTTTATTGATCCAAAACTTTGGACTCATTTTTTTGTCGGTATCGGAATAAGTTACACTTGTAAAAATGGCATAGGTCTAATTTCCGTTGAATTCTCTAAATTTTCGGATATTGAAAAAGTTTACATTTTTTCGGCGTCTTCCTACAACTACAACATTCCAGACAGATTTTTCTTCTCAATGAAATCAGTTCTTGAAATCACGATTTTTAAATGAGGTAATGTGAAATGTTTCAAAATATGGGATGTTTTTGCACAATTTGTTCTGAAATTAGAACAATATTAAAAATAACATTTTCTCAAAAGGACTCCGAATCTCTCATTCCTCTTTTTTTAGGAGAGTACGCTTATGAAAGTGGCGCCATCCGATTTGCATTGAACTCTGAAGT
Source organism: Gryllus bimaculatus (assembly GCA_017312745.1). NCBI lineage: Eukaryota > Metazoa > Arthropoda > Insecta > Orthoptera > Gryllidae > Gryllus > Gryllus bimaculatus. Next base: position 1,863,942 of record BOPP01000066.1, on the reverse strand, counting down.
TTCTAGAATTACAAATGTTACAAGTAATACGCGAAAAAATTGTGTGTTGTTGAAACATTACTGGTTATCCTTATATGAAATCTGTTATAATAAAACTAATCTTTTAAAAAATGTCATGAACATTTTTCTGGAAATATGGGTAGTTTTATCGCAATTATTCCTTGATGTGAAGGCAATAAAAACAAAGTCTCAAAAACGGTGCAAATTTTATTTCAATTTATATCTTGATTAAAAACAACATAAGTTTATTTATGAAAAAGGATCCATTTTCGTTATTTCATTACAAACATTCAAATTACAAATACTGTAAAGCGAGAATATATGTGCTAGTGAGCATCAGTGATTTGTTTTCAGTGATCAGTTTTTTGATTAAAGTAAGTAAAAGTAATTTTATTTTTGATGTAGGTTCGGGCGAATGAACAATCAAATCCATCTTATTCGGAAACCACTATTACTCTACAATGGTTACAAATACACAGGGTACTTAATACCGCTCATCAAAACTTCGGTAGTTATAGTGTGTAAAACGATTTGTTCTGCAATTTTTTAACGATATGACAACCTTCATCGTTAAAGCACAGGTCATCAAAAAATGTTAATCTCAAACCTCTCCAATGAAAAAAGGCGACATTTTATATTGAACAGTTTGCTTTACGTGTGAAAGCTAAATATATTGTCTTCATAACACCAAAGTACCATGTATTGGAAAACTGGCTAATATTACACATTTTATTTTCAGAAACTTTATATATTTAAGTAAATTAAAACAAATATAACTAGTTCCCAACAATCTTTATGCAAAGCATCAATTAGAAGCACTATTAAAACAAGTGTAACCAAACATGCATATTAAAAATTGTAATGAATAGGAAACGCAAAGACCTCTGCATATAGACGGGTTCTCTAATGGCATTCGTGATTTTAGTGTCGTTTTTAGTACGGGCACGGGTGTTTGTTATTAAAGCAAAGCCATGAAACGCTGTGAATATAGATCATCGCAGACAATCCAACCAACCTCCCAGCAGTTCTCCTGTTATTTGCGGTGAAAATGTATGGAAAAATATATTTGCTCTCCCCTCGAAAAGGTGCGATTACTCTTCAGTACTCAGCAATTTCGCTCGCTCAAACGAATAAACTGCAATTTTAATTAAATCTGTCACTTCCATATTCATTTCATTTGTTATCTCGCTCAAGTTGACTATTGGTTCTCGATTAAAAATATCGCTCAGGTCGCACAGGCCAAAGGAACAAAGCACACGAACAGACATCCCCAATCCAATTATCAGCATTAATATTATATTTCTTCGGTGTTCACAACATGGTTTTACACTTTTTACGTAATATTATTTTGACAAAATAATTTCGCTGTAATTCCTTTGAAAGCAGTGAGAATAATTGTGACATAAATACGCCTTCAAAATTGGTTAGATCAGTTGTAATCGCAACTTCGAAAATATGTTACGATTTTTTAAATTCTGTTAACAAAATGTATTGACTTCACAAACTCATGGAAAGAAGTAACACAATCGCTAAAATTTTGATGTGATCAGACAAGCACTTTCTTTTTCCCCCTTTTGCTCATATTTCACTTAAAATAATTCTCGCCTCAAGCCAGTACCCTTTTCCGTGTTCCTAACTAAATGTGCACCGATTAGATATTATGAGTAAATACCAAGGCGCATAGCGTAAATAAAAGAATGTAACAAAAGTGTTACAGTGGTCTACTTCACTCTATGATGGATGGTTTTCTTGCAAACATCTACAAAGCGAAATAAGCTTTGAAGATATTGTCCTAAGCAAATGCTTCTCATTTTATCTTTTGATAATATTGTGATAGACACCACTACTATTTGGTATTCGTCACCAATAGCTTTATTCTTTTGCCTTTATCACGGTAAAGAAAACGATCATTGAAAACATTATCTCAGTAGGAATGAATCCAGTTCTCCAGACCAGGAAATAAAAAGTTCTGAAAATATTGGAGACAAATTAGACATACAATGCTTAGTTAGTCATGTATACGAATTAACTACAAAAGGTGTGGAGTTGTTTTCATTAAATCCCTTGAATTCTTTCGCTACAGTAAATAAAAATAAAAATCTTACATGAAACTATATCATCCAATTTTATTTAAGTGTAGTGATAAATGTCCCTGGCTATTTTGCGATTAATCAACCACACTATGTATTAATAAAGATGTACCACGATGATATTTCCTTGTTAAAATGTGTTCTGTGATGTCTCTGCGGAGATACGCGATATACTAGAATAATATGCAGATGCACGCGCTCCGATAACTCTAAACGATCTTTCCGCCAACTTAATTCTTTAGAGTCAACTCGTAACCGTAATATAATACTGCGTGCGGCGTGTGAAATATTTCTCGTTGAATATATCCAGGAAGAAATCCAAGCTTTCCAAAAGGAGGATGAAAGCAGGGGTGCACATTCGCAAAGCAAGGGCAGCTTTCAGAATTCTACTAGCAGGTCTTGGACAACACTGCGCACGTTCAGGGCCTAGTATGACTCACGAATTAAAAAATCGGCGTAGATGGCTCAAGGCAATAACTGGAGTCACTGCAGTGCCTCGGGTCGAATACAGACTGTTATGGAGAAGAATTGTAGCGGCCGGCTGGTCTGATCGATAGTTTTCCGAGGTTTCTTCTTTGAGCACCAGGCGAATGCCGGAGCAGTACCGTAAGAAACGGGCCACGGAACACGCGCGATCTCGCCATCCTCTAGTTGGTCTTATCCTCATCCCTTACTTGCATACACTGACACTGACATGCACTCTTCTATCACACTTGTCAGGAGCTTAGAGCTTGTCGCGACTGGTGCGTTGCCCCGCTTTTGGGAGATTTCTGTTTGGGTGGGACCCCACAATCCGACGGGTAGGTCAGCGCCGAATATCGCCATCCAGCAGGGGAAGATTACCGCCCCCTCCCGTGGGAAAATAAGCACTACACCTGCAGGATGAATGATCTTAGCAGTTGACGCGCCCGGAATGAGTCAAAATCACACAGACACACATCCTGAAATATATTTTGTTTATTAGCATTTTTCATTAAAAATCAAATGTTTCATTGTTTGTGTATTTTTCCTGAGATTGTAGGTATCCAACGAAAGTATTGACAGCTCCTGCATGGCCGAAGGCTGTATATTTTTCCCAACGTCTACACGCTTAGCATAATAGTGATATAGACTAGTGGGCTGCGGCTGGTTTCACAAAGAGTAGCACACGCATAGCTCAATAGCTCAATAAAATACTCTCTTATAACAATGCAATAGGTTAAATATTTAAAAAAAATAGTGCAGTAACATAGTATACATACGGTAGAGTAACATACATATATTTACATATGTATGAGCATCATAAGAGTTGCAGTTCCAAAACGTAACACGTGAGTAGCAAAGAGCGGGCGGCCTCTTGCTTGGAGCCTTGCTGTCGCATAACGACAGATGTGTCGCAAGCAGTGACGTAATGAAGTATGTCCGTACGCACATATGAGAATAGGTAGATTAACACCATCAAATATTTGAATTTTTCAGTCTAATTCAAAACTGCTTCACTTTCTCCCAAATTCCTCACTATCTAAGGAAATTGTACCTGCCACGTGATAGGAGGCGTCATAGTTTTCCTTCCATTTCTACGCGCATTGGAAATAAGTAATACAAACACTTCTTATAAAATAAAAGTGAAATGGATTTTTAGTGCCTTAGCAAAAATATTTTAAAACATCAGTTTGTTGTAATATTTCAAAAACTTTTTTTAATTACTTCTCCAGATCTTTACGTAAAAAATTGGCTGATATTGTGCCAAATGTCGTTATATTTGAAAGCTGGCCTGTTTGAACTGTTAAAGCGTGTTCCATGTTTCAATGGTGCTGAAGTTGGGAAAAGGAAAACTGCTTGTAATTTTGTATTTCAAAAATGTCACTGGAAGAACAAAACCCACTTCTTGGACTGAAGAATTGCGGGTTCGCGTCCCGCCTCAGACATGGTTGTATTTGTGTTCATTCTTTCACTCCCTGTCATCACCATATTATAGTTATCATATCGTTAAAGCCAGTAGTGGTCGCTAATGACCTAGATGTTGATGCAACCTTAAATAAATAAATGAAAAAAACACTGATTTAATATAAATTTTAATACATGACGAAGCAGTTTTGGTTAATAATAATGTTTCAATGTTATTAATTAAATAAATGAGAGCAAAATTTAAAATCACAACGATAGCCCTGATGGCCTGAGTCTCGTCATAAAAGAGAAATCAAGATTGGATCAATTGATGGCAAAGCCAGCCAACCTATAACCATACCTAACTCTCGACTGGAACTCACAACCTTCGCCTGCGAAGCCTTGGATGCTCCTCGGGGATCGGCCGTATGAACCTATTTGTAAGAAATATGGGCCCAGATGGAAAGTTTGGCACCCCTGCAATAGACTATCCACAATGACTCACTTGGCTACTTTCCTCCTTCTGCATACGATGGTATCTCCGTCTTCCTCTTGCCCTCCACTTCCTCCCCCCTTGTCTTCCGCGGAACCACCGCAGAGCAGTGATAATTTGCCATTTGTATGTAAAGTCAGAAGCCCTCTCAGGGGTCGTACGTCAAATCTATGAAATGGAAATAATTAAAAAGTTTAAATTACCCTATATTCCTCGCATTGTTATCTCGTTTTTCGCCCTCATCTCCCTTCGCTTGTAACTGATTAATGCAGCTTACTTGGCCAGCATACCAATGGCTGCGCAAACTTCCTAAATTTTGCTAGTGTTTCAACCATGGCCCCCTGCTGGGACCTGAGCGGCAAACGTTGCTCCATACGCGGTTGGCGGGATTAAAGAAGATCTTTCGTAACCTGGCTAAAATCAATCCTTGCTGTGGATGAAATGGTGTAATGAATCAGTAAACAATGTAAAACTAGTCGTACTAGTTCGTATAACCAGTAACTGTTAAGTAAAATAATGTTCCAATTTCTAACCTACGAACACTTAAGTCGTTCTTTAAAAAACTCTTAACAAACAAAGCACGTAAGGTTCGTAACATTTTTAAATCTTCTTTTTTTAATTTATAATTTTTAGTAATGAATACACTTCTGACTTTAAATTCGGTTAATTCTACTCTATCCTTATTAAACGTTAAAATTAAAAAAATATTTACTTCGACAAGAATTTGAACTTTACCCCTTAGACTTCTGAATAGTGCGTCTTGACTGCTCACATATTATGCTAACATCCATGTACAAATGTTTCTTAATATATTATTGACTGTGGATTCTAACAAAATTATCTGGATTTTACTCAACATTATTTGAACACTATTAATATTTCGGAAAATCTGAACCTGAAACAATTTAAAGATGCAATTTTTATTTCTCTCTGCTACAACGTTCCAGTTCACCTGACCAGGAGTCTGATCTAACGCCCGTGTTCTATCAATAAAGCAAAGGATCATGGATGGACAATGAGGGGGGTGGATGGTTAGCTCCTCCCTTAGTTCTAAGGATTAGAGGAAGAACAATATAGGGAAGGAACATGCGTGCAGACCACGACCTTAATATTGTTTAATGTACTGCACCGGCATCCGTTTGGATTGATCGGAGGAATCCTATGAAATAATTTATTTATTTATTTTATTTAATAGGTAATTATTACAGACAAAATTAGCTTACTTGATCCTATGTGACTAGGCCGAAGGCCTTTAAGCCATTACAATACCTACATCCTTTCGCGTTCTAATCTTTCGAATTCTGGTATTCACTCCTATGAAATAATGTATTGGAACAGCTGCCTTTGCTGGGATCCATCTACATAGTCAGTGACGATAATCCACAACTGTCGAGGTTCGAACCGAGGAACTCCTATACTACGATAGCTCTTTTGCGGACTTCCATTGTTGAAATACAAAGTGATCAATTGTAAAAAGCAGTGGTCTTCAATACATTTACGTTTTGCGGCTAAGGTTTTTCCTTCAGAATCGATACACCTACAACATGCCTGAAAAATGTAATTTCATATCCGGATAATTTAATCCGCTAATGGCTAAGATATGATCTTAATGTATATCTTTCATATTGTAAATTGGAAAATTCTAAATTAAAAGCATGCATTAATAACAATTTCCTTTTTTTGTGATATCCTCTTTACTTGTGAAATTCAATCGTCAATCACAAGAATGCTAACCTGACAACTTTCACCGAGTATTTTACCCGCATCGATCTTTTGATTTAATTCAGTAAAATAGATCCAATAAGTTGAGAAACGAAATAGTGCAATACAATATAATACTATAAGAAGTAGTAATGTAGTAATAATACTACGAGAAGTACTAACCTATTAATGATCTGTTTGTCACTCACTGAAACTTCTTATACTCCCATCATTGTTGGTGTTCAGGTAGAGGGAATTCAGTCATAAAAGTAAGCTGGATGACTTCATTGCAAATTAGATAATGCTCAAAACTATTAAATACATTAAATTTTAAAAGTATATTTGTCATATGCCTACATTTTAAATTTTGTTATGTATATCTTACTAACCCACATATTTACATTTTCACAAAAAAATTACTCCCTTTATCGAGCACCATTCAAATATCCTAATATTGATATGAACTTCTCCTCATTTTGAGATGTACAGAAAAATATTTATGAGACAAGAAGAGTAATTGAGATCTCTATAAAATGGGACTATATGGGACATTCATGTTTTGAGATAATAATGTTTAAAATATTTTCATGCTTTAAACTTTTCTAGGATACAATATTAATAATTCAAGTTCCTATAAAAATGTGTATTTATAAAGCTAAGTATTTAAAATATTACAATGTACATCGCAATATCCACTTTAAAAATAAACAAGGAAACAAAGTTAATTGAACAAGATGTGAAGAGAATGAAACACTACTTCAGGGTGAGTTTCCTACCAATTAAGATGGATTTAAAACATTGCAATGTATATTGCAATATCAACTTTGAAAATAAACATGAAAATAAAGTGAATTGAACAAGATATGAATAGAAAGAAGCACTAGAGCTGGGTGAGTTTCCTACCAATCAGAGACGTGATATTAATTTTTTCACTACGTAACTTTATTTTATTAAACTTCTCACCTCGCTTTAATAGGCAAAAACGTTTCTACCTTAGACTCCAACATGCTCTATAGGTTTATAATATTGAATCCATACCGATTTTACAGAAACAAGAACAAAAAACGAACGATCGAACAAAAGAACGAACAAGTGGACGAACAAACGAATAATAAACGAACGAACAAACAAATGATCGAAACGGAAATACTGTGCTTTGAACACCTCGAAACGCAACACTTCACAGAAAATTTCAACCCACCGCGAGTGCGGTTAATACTTTTAAACTACAAAGCGGAAATTCCCAAGTGACATAGAGAAAAGGGTGCGCAAAAATAGCGACACCCCGCGCGCCCTCGTAAATAAACTATTTCCCGACCGGCGCGGGGGCGACGTGGAAATATCTACCTAAATTCCAGTGGTTTAAAATGCCACGTCTCTTTGAGCAGAAGCGCTCTTCCGTAATCCATGATAAATGTTGCACTCGCTCGACGTAATTAATTTCAGTTACGAGGTGAAATATGGTAGACGCCCATTATCTTCCCCATTAATTCCTCCGGGTGCTAGCTGAGAAATTTGTTTAGGCGAATTCGCTTTCAGCAGGTTTAACATACGATGAGAAGGTTTAACATACGAAGTATACTCGCGAAAGTTTTTCTTATGTTCATGCTGAACATCATAAAATATCTGTAAATAAGGAATGATTATTAAGCTTGAATACGATTACTTATTGAAGAACGTGTTGCTTGTAATCCAATGCTGGGTTGGGTGTTAAATTTACGTGGACAAACTTCGTTCACGACAGATTTTCTCGAAGTGCCTTTCATTCTACCATTGCTCCATTTCATTAAGGCATCCAAATTCAGAATCCAGGATTGGAGGGCATTCAGGTTTCCGAGATAATAGTGGCCTGCAGCAGAAAAAAATTCGCTGGTGGCCACTAGTGAAAGAAGCAGTAGATAGATAGGTGTCCGGGAGAAAAACTTCGAAAATAAACTCTTTAGACAATTTGAAGCATATTTTGTCTAATAAACTAGGGGGATATTCCAATCAATTTTTCTTGTTTGTTACATCCGGTTGGTTGTAATAACGGTAAATTAGATGTGTGGGAAAATCGATTTGAATTGCAGGTGTTGTGTTTATACATGCATGAAAATGCTGAAAAATTATGCCGTTCTGTACTATTGGACAAAGTATGCTTAAAATTGTCTTAAGAGCTTATTTTCGAAGTTTCGACGTTTCCTCCCTGAACACCCTATATGCATAAACTGTAGAACTGCGTTTTTCGGTATTTCAAAAACTTAGCAAATGCATTTAATCGAATTTAATTGAATAATTGATGAAATAAGCTCGCGAAATTTGTTACATTCATTATATCACTAATCATAGTACAGAACGGCATAATTTTTCAGCATTTTCATGCATGTATGACCACAACAATTGCAATTCAAATCGATATTCCCACACATCCAATTTACCATTATTACAACCAACCGGATGTAACAAACAAGAAAAATTGATCTGTCGATGCTCTATAATATTACTTGAGTAGAATGCGTCTGTATTCCAAATTATTAATTACTATGCCCAGCTGCCGGGTGATTATTCAAATATTGCGATCACAGCCATAATGATTGCTCTTTCTACGACTAGCAGTCATGAATGGGGACCCTGAGGGTGGAAATTAAGCATCAGAGGTGTTCTTAGGAGCCTTTCGTTTATCAATATTTTTCGACATTATTAATGAGATCTGAGAAGCTGGGCCTTTAATTACTATGTTCTCGATTCCCAGAGACTACCCAGTTAATAAATAAGCTTTCGAGTCTCGTTGTTGGTTTCTTCTTCCAGCGAGCGGGTTTGTGTGTGGTCCAGACACGCCCAGAAAGCTGCAGTGACAACACTATATTCATTCACTTGTTAAGGAGGGTATTTGGATCTGATCAGAATCAAGATGGGACTAGGGATACCTACGCGTGAGATTTGGAAAATAATATGACAGGTCGCCTGGCTTTCGAAGCTGTCGGCAGATACGTATCCAGAGAGTAGTGTTTAGTGTAGTACTTCAAAGTCAGGGATTTACATCGAAACAGCTTTATCAAGTACAACATTTGACCAAATGTACTTCAAACTATCCATAATGCCTCCAAATTCTCAATAATATCACAATGCACTGCTAAGTACAAAACAGGCATGAGCTTAAATTTTATAATATGTAAATAATCCATTATGTTCGTCATAAAGTGTGTAAAGTATGTAGAATATTCCTGGTCTTTTCTACTCCCATTATGTGAAGAAGACAAAATGAAATTGTTTTATAATGTTACAGCTATAATACTATATCACAAAATGTAATGAATTTTTTTATTTATGCTTCTAAGCGGTAGGTAAAATAAAGCATGAACGAACTTGTGTTCGAAGCAAAGAAAGTGATGCATTAACATTAATTATGTAGGACCACATCGTCTTTGAAACCGACGTTCAGTAAAATGATTGGAACGATTTGCTCAAAAATATCTGTGAAATTCTTCACATTACTTCTTTAAAAAATGAATTATCTCAGTATAATTTGTCTGTGTGAAACCATATGACTTGTAATGCACTAATGTCGGAATAAGATAAATATCTAATTATTAATCCTGATGGCAGATATTAAGAGATGGATCGTAAGAAAATAAGTTAAAGTACAACCAACACTACTACTACTTACGAAATTTATTTCACTTCAAAGAAGGAATTGAGAAAAGAGTTTATTATTTCGACTTCACTATAAATATTAAACAGTTCTTTAACTATGATCAAATATCTTTAAATAGAAGTTTTTTCATGATTAATTGGATTCATATTAGAACAAATTGTCCTAATTTCTTCCCCTAATGTGTAAATACATTGGATAAAACTTATTTCAATGCAATATTGTCTTGATATTAGCACCAAACCATCGGTACGTTTCATTATAATTGGCAAGTGCATTAATAAAGGTATATTATATTTTTGTATTATGTGGGTATTCTAAACACATATTAATGTAATAAGAATGATATTCATTTTAAAAGCAAAGATATGTTTATATATAGATGTGACGAATAGAAACGTGATATTTCCTAATACAATCACATTGCAGTGAAGTCAAATAACGAACAAATATCGTGATATAAAGGAACATCTCAATTACTGTTCCCTCCCGGTTATGCAAAGACGAAAAAAATACATATCTGTATATTCAAATGAGGCACATTGATCTTCAAACTTTCGCATAATAAATGAAGCAATCTGTAGCGTCTGTTTCCGGAGAATATGGAAACATTCATAGGCGACATTACAGCCTGAATATTTTTACATCTTTTATGCAAGTCCTGTGACATTTACATGGAGACGGTACTCTGGAAGATATTTTCTCTGTATACCCTATCACGGTTACAGCGACGTAAAAAGTAATGATGAACATAGCAAGTTTCTCTCGGAGTTACCTTATGTAAAATTCATCGACGCTCTTTGCATCTGCCATGATAAAGACACCACGTACATCCCCACACGTTGCTCCAGCAAACGCAACAAGAAACATCTTTCCTCTGGTGGTTTCTAAGAATAATAGTCATTTTTCTCAAAATAAAATTACACAATCAAATCGTAGTCTAACTGTGTAGTACAATCAATTTTAAATTGCTATTAATGTATTTTCTTATTTACAAAATACCCCAGAAGTTAAAATGTAGGTACCAATCAACTGAAATTTGATACACTTTTGGCTGTTTCTGAAGAGATACTAAATCAATTTAATGAAACATCATGGGGGGGAGCTAGAATGGATATTTTCCATTCAGAATTTTGTAACGTTAATCCTTTTTGTTATTTAAAGTACATTTTGTGCCTGCTTCATACCTTAGTATTTCATCTTTACTTTTCTATACAAGCAGTTTTAATATTTTCCTTCTAAATACATTTCAAATACACTTTTTTTAAATATATATTTGTCCACGCTAGCTTCTCTAGTTATGTTTTGTTTCATTTGTATTTTTAATATACTTAAACACATTACCTAAGTGGAAAGACCTTATCTATACAATGTAAAGCGTACTTAACGTTTTCCTCGCTAATATTGCATTTTTGAGTTTCCCTAAAATACGTTCTGGCAGTCTGAAATGATAAAGAAGAAAGGTATTTTATTATGAGAGATAGTATTTCGTTAATTAGCGATTATTATCTCCAGAGGTACATATTATATTTTTATTCGTTCAATAATTTTCAGAACAATTATATTTAAGCTCAGAACTGCATTGAAACAATATGTGCATATATTGTATCTGTAACTTGAATGAATCATATAACAAATCTATTAAAAACTGAAGAACGGTTCTGTTTGCTGATGACGCGAATGTTCTTTGCAAAAAGAAGAAACAATAAATAGTACGATTTTAGAAGTTTCAAATTGGTTCTGTAATAACAAATTAATAGTTAATGATGGAAAACAATCCATTTTTGCCTTTCAAATCAGCAATCACATGCTCCATTAAAAATGAATAATATGCAATGAGGTGATATTCAGGTAACAAAATTTCTAGGTCTGTCAATCAGTCAAATGGAATGTACATATAACAAAATTAAAACTAAATTAAGTTAATTATGTTACGCATTCAGAATTCTATCAAATTCTGTCAGCCTTCATGCACCTCGTAGTGTGTATTTTGTAAATGTACATTCCCGACTGAGATATGGTATAAATTCTGGGGAAACTCATAATGTACTACTCAGACCTTTAGATTGCAAAAGAAAATTATTCTAATAATCAAAATATGCCATACGCGTTATCCTTGCAAGCCTCTCATCCTTGAGCTTGGAATCTTACCACTGCCTGGCCTATATATTTACGAATCTATAATATTTGTCAAAAGTGACTTACTTAACGGTGGGAACATATTTTCATGCAATACAGACTTTTATAATTACAATACACGTCGTAAAAATCACGTTCATCAAGTGTCAATATCAACAGCTCACTATCAGAAATCCACATTCAATACATGTACTACGTTACTTTACAACGCACTGCCAGATGACATTAAATAATTGAAGTTGGTTCACAAATTTAAGTTAAAAGTAAAATATTTTCTGCTGTATAACTGTTTCTACACAATTAGAGACTCTGCTGATAATAAAAAATAATGTTTTTTTAACAAAACAGTGATATATAATGAATTAGTTTACATTTCTATTGTAAGAGGACTGTGAGGCCATCATCTAAGAAATAATTTTGACAGATTACATATGTTACATATGGAATAACCACATTTGTCCACAGTAGATCCCATCCACACTAGCCCCCCTTCCCTTGTCAGAAAATTTGATAACATTTACGATATGATTTTACCAAGATTCGTAACATATTGGAAAGAGTAGATGGGTTAATATTTAAACAAATATTATTTTCATTTCAATCATAACAATTTATTGATTGCCTATAAGTGACATTTTCAAATTGCAAATTTAATTATAAATTTTCTACAAACAATAACGACTAACAATGTAAAAATCTGGGAAACGTGGGAAACATTATAGGCGAATTTTTAAAGTTATTATTGCAAACCACTCTACAGAAAATAAATAATTGTTACAATTAATTTTGCCAACAATATCGTTTTGTACCTAGGCAATGCAATGGCACCACAGAACGCATTACAGTGTTCTGAGTTTTTATCATCTTTCAAAATTGTAGAAACATTCTCAAAAAACAAAAATGTGTGTATTCACACGTTAGGGTGAAGAATTTTTGTCCATCTCTTCATTAAAGGGACGACACTTTATGCTGAAGTTATCTTGAATATATTATTAGCACAACCTCTTCACAGACGAGTCTTGCATTTACCGAAAGCCAATTCACAGATGGATTGTTTGAATCGAAACAAAAACAATGAACGCTGAAAAGTAAGTGCAAATAAAACATAATTTATTATAGATAGGGAAAAGTTATTAAAATATCACTTTAACCTAACATGGTTTTCTTAAAGAGAAATGTGAGATAAAAATGGCCATCTTCACGCTACTGTTATCAACTCTGGTATCGTCAATTTCAAAATATATGTGCACATTTATATACACATATACGTACTCATACATAATTATGTATAAATATCACATACCACTCATCTCGGAAGCTTAAAACATGTCCCGATTGGGGGGTTTCCACACTGGCAGGAGCGGTAAACCCCCACAAGCCCACGGTTAGGTCGTCACCGGATTTCTGTGAATTCTAGCGAGCGGGGAACACCGCCAATTTCCTGCTTATACGAGACTAATGACCGTTGATTCATTTGGAAACAGATTAATTGATTAATCAATCAACCTTTTAACAAGTGACGAGAATAAAGGAGATGAGAAAATCTGAGATCAAGAAAAAAATTGTTAATTGCTAATAATAGTTTCACGTGTTCTAAAATTACAGACATTACGTACTATTAAATGGAAACAATTAGTTTGCTCAAAATTATATCTTTATTTCACATGGAATTAACCATTAATGTCTCAGATTTGGAGTAAGACTGAATTGGTATAACTGAATTGGCCAAACACCCATAATAGAAAATTCATAGACCTGGATGATCAATGATCGACTACCGACAAGTACAACACTAGAGATTTGACGATAAAAGGAAAAAATGCGGAATAATAAAAAATGTTCAGGAATATTATGCTTTTCTTAGTAGAAAGCAGACAAAATATGAATTTTATGCACCACAAGACCATGTTCGCATGGTTAGATTGTTCGCATGGTTAGATATTGATTGTTTCATTCTCTTAACAAGTGGTATACCACATCACCATAACAACCGACTTCCTAATTACAGGAACAAAATATGCATTCGCATTGCAATGCGGCCTCTAGTACCAATCAATTGCTTAATTCTAGGTATAGCATCACCGCCCCGTGGGACGCGCAGCCGTCATCAAGCACAAGCAGCCAGGGAGTCGCGACATCGAGGTTCAGCCTCGTGAACCAGTTCCAGAGGCTGAGCCACGTCTCGTCCAGCCAGTCGCCTCTCTCCTCGGGCCAGCGCAACGGCGCCAACCCTCCGGGCGAGCGCGGCAGCCAGCCTTCGTACGAGACCTCGCAAAGGAACCGCCGCCTCTTCCGTCGCCAGCTGCGCTCCTCGCAGTCCCTCCCCGACTCACTCTTGCGCGTCCGGAGGAGGAAACTGAAGGAGGTAAACGGCGCGCACAAAGAGAGCATGTTTCGCGCAAGTTTTATAGGTGAGACTGATCTACGTGGACTAGCACCCCATCTGCGGTGGCTCACTGATGTCACTGTTGCGCGTATCACATTGGGGAGGTCCTAGGATCCGAGACCCGATTGCGCCAGAATTTTCGACACTAGCTACACAACCAGGCCGAATTCAGCCGCTGTTTGGAGGAGAATTGTGGTGGCCGGCTGATCTGACCAGTAGTTTTCCGTAGTTTCTCTTATCAACACCGGCGAATGCCGGAGCAGTACCCTAACCAACGGGCCACGGATCTTTCTTTCCTCTCCCGTGTCCTATCCTCATCCTTTACTAACACCTACATGAACTTCACTATCACACTGGTTGAGAGACCCGTGTGGGAGCTTTCAGGTCTAGAGCAGTGCCTCGCTGATGGGAGATACCTGGTTGGGGGAAAATCCCCGCAAGCCAACGTGTAGGTCAGCGCCGGATCTCGCCATCCAGTTGAGAAAGATCACCGCCAAAATGCCGCCACCGATGAAAACATGCTCTACCTACGCACCTTACGGGACTAATGACCTTACTAATGACTAATGTCGCGCCCGGGATCCCAAATCGATCAACCAACCAACCGTGTTAAAAGCTAACAATCGCCCGTAACTGGTAATTCTACTGATCTGGTTAATTTTTTTTTTCTTTTTTTTTCCCTTCAAATAACAACTGTGTGTATGTGTGGGTGTGTGGGGCAGGTTCGGCGTCGGCGTCTGCGCGCGCGGCGCGGGCCGCGGGGGCTGCTGACGTCGTCTGCGCGCGCGGGTCGCTGGCTCGCTGGGGCGGCGGCGCAGGCGGTGGCGCGGCCGGGGGCGGCGCGCGCAGCGACGGCACACGCAGCAGCCGTAGCAGCCGCAGCCGCACGCGCCGCCGCGGCCGCCAGCGCTCGCTGCTCAGCCTGCCGCCCTCCGCGCCCGACGCCGCTGCCGCCGCCTTCCTCGCCGCCTACCCGCGCTGACCCGCCACGCCCCGCCACTCGACGACTAGCCTGTTTGTATTGAGAATGTAACCGGTGCCTCGTAACATTTCAAATAAAACGTAAAATCACAGGAAAGTGACAGACTTTCTTTAATACACTTTATTTATTTCACACTTTTACGTTGTTAGAAAACAACTTTCTGTTACCCAAATATTCTAATACTTTATATGATTTCAATTTTATTTTCCACTTGTCTCGATCTTCATAATCCTTGTCTGTTAAATTCTCCTCTTTCAAAAGTCCCACAATTTCTCTGAACCAGCCTTCCTTAGGTCTTCCTCTTTTCTTCCTACCCACAGGATACTACCCTAAAATTATTTTAAGAATTCTAGTTTATTTCATTCTTTTAACATGACCAATTCATTGTAATTCTTTAAATTTGATAGTTTCTAGAATTCTATGAACTTTATTTATATTTTATCTTATTTTTCAATTTCTTATTTTATATAATTTGGATATCCTGGATGACTCCTTAAAAAATTCAATTGCCAGTAATTTTAGTTTTAAATTTTTCTTTAATTTCGAAATTTCTGATCAATATAAAACACTACTTTCGACTATACATTTATAGATCCTTAATTTGGTTTCCTTTGTTACATGCTTATGCCATAATATTTTATTTAGCATTGATGTTGCGGATCTTCCTTTGTTTATTCTATGTCTTATATCAACAATAATAGAAGTCAATGTTTTAATTTAAATACATGAATATTTGTCGCGATATAGCATCCGCGACACGCTGCCGCCAGCGGGTGACCCAGTTGTCACTTGCTGACGTCAGCTGTCCGAGGCTATTAAAAGGCGAGGGTTTCGCACCTCGCCCCTCCTTTATTGCTTACGACCTGTGATGTCAGAGGCACGTGTCGCGCCGCCACCTGCTAGGAAGGTTTCGCTACCCGAGTAAGCAGTACGATAAATTTTATAATCTATATTCTTGTGCTTTTTCTTCTGCACGAGTTGCTGGAACCACCCTGTCCCCCGCTTGGAACAATTTCTTTTACTTTTTACTGATACGTTATATTCGCAGGTTGTTATCGCCTTCGATATGGAACTCGATATACCTGCATAACATACCTGGATCGAAAGGATCGAGGTTACGAGAGAAATGATTAAATATCTCCAAAATTAAAAACAATCACCTACTACATCTCTACAGCACATTACGTGGCAGTTTAGCCTAGTAGTTTCATGTGCGTCTTTCGACATCACGCTTGTAATTTTATGCCGAAAAGACGCATTGTGTGGGCGCAGCTTTACAGAGCGTTTCCCCGCGCGGTACTGGCAAATGTTAAGAGTTGGACAGTCGTCGCCAAAACTTTAAATTTCTCAAACATATTGTTATGCAACGTAGAATAGTATGGCTATGTATGAACTCGTCTCTTCACGCTCGTTATCGATGGCTAAAGAAATCCATTGCACAATTTAATTTTAATTCGTTTTAACCATTGAAGTTGTAACGATCTCTCTCAAAGTAAGAAACAACTGCAGTTTAATACAATACATCATCTTATGTGTCCCTCGCTTACGTTCTGTTTAAAGAAAATAAACATATTTATAGCTGCAATGGTTAAGAAGATATTCAAAGGGAACATCGTAAGTGAGCCAGCCTGTATATTAATAATGTACAATGTAATGATATTAAACAAATATAAGCAGACAACAGGGAATTATTTGACAATGTTAATATTCTGTACAAAATACTCCGCACATTTTTTCGGCGTTTATTAGAAATCAGGAAGGCTTTACATTTAAACCAACTAAGGTTTTTGATAAAGAAGCAATCGGGTGTTACCCTGGCAAGGACATCGTAGTATCAACGAAATCAGATGTAACTATTGGCTTATTTTCTTACTCTTGGCAGAAAGAAGGACTCGTAATGGAAAGAAAGAAGAAATCGATTGCCGAAGGGTGACCCACAATATAGTTCAACAATTGGTTCATCAGGAATATCTTCCCCGTGCTAAGCCACAAAGAGATGACTGTAGCGTTGTAACAAATGTGCATTATACATTTAAACAATCTCATCGGCATTCTAGGTGGAGTGAATATCTCTATCACTCAACCGCATTTACCCCCAGCTGTTGTGCGGTGTCACTGAGAGAAGCATTTCGGCACCCCGCGTCTTGGGGTATTCATTTTCCACGCGCTAATGACCTTGTTAAAGCACGGAGATTACAATCTGCCTGGCGCGCGGGGTAATCTTGCCACCAGGACATGGGGGAGGGAGGCAAGAAACAGCTGGGGGCCCCACGGACTCCAGCCTTGGGACCCGCCCCCCTCCCCCCCCCCTCATCACGCCTGCAGGAAAGGCACTACAAAAATATACTATAATTTAAATTAGAACTAAGAATAGTCGAGAAGAGATTGTGTTAACGAAATTGTGACAAAATTCGAAGGCTGCGGGTTGGGAAATTGTGTTCGAGACAATCATGTGAAATGGTTAGTCGCCATATAGTGTACGCATGTTTCGCATAGGTGTGGAAATTACCAGTTAATTAACAGCATTCAACAACTAATGTTTTCTTAACGATTCAGTACAATGTTTGCATGTGCCTCAATGCTACTGCAATCAAATACTCAGTAATGCAATTATCATATATCTCTGTTACGTAATTATCGTCTCCATAGTCTATCAACGAACAGACCAAAGAATACTCCGGGTATGCTGCTAACACGGAATATTCAAAGAACTCAACTCTTGAGCTTGAACATGAATTATGCTTCCGCCAAAATCTCCCTAAAAACACAACAACAAAAAACAAAACAACTGGGGCTACACCATAGTAAGATGTTCTCGTATTGTTTGTAACGATAATGTAAACTATAAGTATGACATAACTCAAAATTATTCCAAAATTTGATATTTAAAAGAAGTTTGCATTAATTGATTAAAGAACTAATATTGAGATATGTATTGCAGTAAGATATAAATTTATAGCTTGAATACTGACGAAGAAGGTAGGTTTGAAAAAAATTGGAACATTTTCAATTTTCGAAATTTTAGTTGTTTCAACGAAAATCAGACCAAGGTAATATGATTAAGCGAACTTTGCTCTTTTCCGAATAAAACATTTTAAAAAAATTATGTGGTTTTAGGAAAATCTTATGTGCGTATTTTTGAAATATTTTCAATAATTCACTCAAAATTACTCACAAACTAACTAATGTAATAACCAGTATATCTCTGAGTAACAGAGCACAAGGATCGCGATAAGATCAAATATTTGTAATTTGTGACAATTCATTTTCATTAAAATTACTATTTTATTTTCTGCTTATAGATTATCAACTTTGTCAGACTATATTTTATTTTAAAGACAGAAAAATGTTTTTCGATTGTTTTACATAAAAATACAATATGCCTGTAATCTATTAAAATATGTGATACATAAGCAACATTACATTTTCAAGCTGGAGTTAAAACAATTTTCTGTCTTTAAAATAATAGACCAAAACCGTCTGACAATGTTGAGAATTCATTTTCAGTATTAAAATGTGGTGCATTAACACTGTTACACCATTTGATAAGAATTTTTTTTTTTTGAATTTTATAAGAGACCCAAAAAACTTTTCTTTCGAATAATCGTCATTTTTCTCTACAGCTTTACAATATTTTCCATATACTACCAAGTAATATTAAAAAAAGAGAAAATATTGAAAAGGTTTGTATTGTCCTCTCGCAATAGAGAGCCAATTTTTTTCAGTTGGGAAAGTAAGCTGAAAGGAATTTCCAAGGTCTTTCCATTCAGCTTTTTCTTGGTATCCTTTTCTCGTGTCTCCCGATGATTTCACAATTCAAATCATCTATTTTCAATCGTGTGCCGAGAATAATTTCGGTCATCATTCAGATTCCATCGCAGAATTTATCAACTCTCCATTGGAACTTTAGATAAAACTTCAGAGGGCCTAGTTAGGAGCGCTTCTGTCGCTCGGTGCGATTTGGTGTAAAGCTTACCAACGTTGCACGATGAAAATATGAGCATTTGTATTAATTCTAAAACAGATGGCAATCAATATTTTAATACTATATTGTTCATGGAACAACCATGGCTATAAAGCTTGAAAATCAGCGCGGTTTTCCCCCCATCGAACGCACCTATATATATATACATGTGTCATGAGCCAATTCCTGGCCCCGCACGCCTGCTCAATAACGTTGGCAGCAGTTTCTCTTTGAATTTCTGCAGAGGTGGAAGAGCTCGCCACTGTAAGCGTCGCCACAAGTTTATGAATGGCAGTTGAAAGGTCCTGCTTCATTGCTTCATTTGACGAAAAGTCGTGAGCTGAGACGTTGCTGTTCTGTAACGTGATACCCGTGAACTAGTGCGGTGTACTCCAGGAATGCCAGCACGGTAAGCCTCTCTTAAATGCGTGTTGTTATGGAAATTATGATTTAAATCTCGTCAATGCCAATAAACATGCAGTTCTGCATTTTAAAAACTTCAATCGTATTTTACAAGTGCTGACATCTTAATCTTTATTTGTTTTTTAACGTGTACTAGGTTACTTAGAAGCAGATATTTCGTTTTAGGAAATACTTATCTAGTTTTGAGAAGAAATTCTAATTTATTTTCATTTAATCGTGAGAGTTACACACAATTATCCTACTCAAAAAATAGCAAAAAATATTTAAGTATGTTCACAAAATTCGGGCATTTCTTTTGCAAAGCATTTAATTTGGGCATTGTTCCTCTTTTTTAAAAATGTGCAAAACGCGAAATATCTGCAATTGATAAGTTTTCTGAAGGCGACGGTGTGTCGCGGGAACTGTTGAACGACCGGCCGAAGTTGCTGTGCGAAATGATTTGAAGTTTGACCTTGCCGATTAGCTTCCAACACACATGCGTATTGTAATGGTTCCATTGATCGCCTAGTTTCAAATTTTTTACCAATTTGAAAGGGTTCCTACTGCAAAAATTCAGAGACAAATTTAAGATTTTTAAAAAAATACAAGCGATATGCTTGTGAAAATATTCATATAGAATATTGAAATTTCGTAGCCAGGTCAAGTTTTGAAAAAAAATATTTCAATGAGAAAGCATTTCATAATATAATGGAAATGTTATACAATTGCAATACTTAAAATGGTTCAAATTATCAGGCATTAAGAGTTTTGTGGGTTTTGGTCACGAAACGACGAAAATGACGAGAGAGCTCTGCATTTCATAATAGAGAGAACTTTTGAATCATCAAAATGTTTTTAAACATACGAATGCTGTTTTAGTAATGAAGTAAGAACAAACAGTTCAGCAACAGTCTTTCAAATTATTTTGATTTATTAATTCTGCAATTAAGTACCTTGGTGGCAGAATACATTTTTATTAATTATTACATTCCATAATGAGAAAAATTTTGAAAAAAAAATCAGTTCGTGGTGTACATCACTTTAAAACATTGTGTACTGAGATTGCAATTGGCTACACTTTTAAAAATAATTTGGCATTTTCAAACAAAAAGAATCTAGAATTCTCGTCTCGTTCTCACTAAAATATAATTGGATAAAATGACACTGTAAATTGTCATTGAGTAATTTTTGATGGTTGAGATTGCTACAGTAGAAAATATATTATTTTAGTATTCGAAATAATTTTTTGTTAAGTGTAGCCGTATTTGTTCCAGGTAAATTCTTTGAAATTTACTACCTTATTGAGCGCATGGGACAAGCGATTTTCTTCCTGCTGCCATGATACCCATTGATTGGCAAGCGGGAGTGGTTTTGCCGTAATGCTGACTAGAGGAGACGCTCGTCATACAGAACTGACGACAAGATGGCAAACTTGTACGGTTGGTGTTTGGAGGAAAGTTGATGAATGTTGTCCACTCTAGATGGATTTAAGAAATGAAGTTATTACCAATAGTTTGTAAAGAGGTGAGTGTACATAAGTTGATATTGTGAGAGAGGGCGTTCCAAAACTAATACAGTTTTGAACTACAGCGAACATTTTGGCAAAATCGGAGAAACTAAAGCGTAAATTCGTTTTCAACCATCAGTGGCAACGAAGATACGGAGGGTGTCTATTAATATTATTTTCGTAGTTGGGTCATGTGCATGCGTGAGTACATAGGCAGTTGTTTGTTTGGGTGATTAAGAGTTATTAGTCGGTTATTGATGAGCATGATTGAGTGGGGAGGTATCTGGGATTGGTGGAAGTTGTTTGATAAATGATCAATTTTATAGGTTGCCTAGATGGGTGGGTGTATATCTCATTTTATTGCTTTAAAGAAACTGGTGTTTCAATTAGTTCGATGAATGTGAGATTTTGTTAGTAGGTAGTTGGAGTGAGGGATTTTTTCTTGCCTTGTGCTGTATGTAGATCGGTTAGGATGGGCAGCTGACTGTTACGCGTATATAGTGCTTAGGCGTGAGGGGGGAGGGAGGGGTATTTAGAATCCGCGACCGAGTGATGTGCCGAAAGAAAACGGCAATGAACAAGCGTTCGTGTCTTTAGCTTGCGCGCGCATAAGAGATCGCTAAGGCGCGGGGGAGAGTGGAGCAGTGTTGGGGTGAGAGTCCCGGTGCCTAAGGCCTTCACTGCTCCGCTGGCGCAAGAGCGCGACCCCGTGTGGCCGGCGAGGCGCTTAGAGCACAAGTGTCGGCGCCGGTGTCGCCAGAACGCTATCACAGACAAGGTTACGGGAGGCAGATCCTCGCGTTCGGTAGTCGGAGTGGTTTGCCATATACTTAGACGCACTTAAGTCGTCATTATATGCGCTCCGTTCGCCGAACAAGACAGAGATAGAACCCTCCCGTGCCCCAGTTACACGCCAGAATAGCCGCTACAAATGTTCGAAAATGCCGTTGGAGCTGACGTTTCAACTGGTGGTTCGCGTTCGGGACCTCTCTACGAAAAGAAACTATGCAGCGACCATAAGCGATACACGGTATTCTTATGCGCAAGCAAGCTTTTCACACGACGCACATTGACCAGCCGTGAGGGGGGAGGGACGAGTTCAAGGGCATTGTTACATTGGAAGTCTCCAACATCGTTAAGCCGTTGGGATCTAAAAGCCCTGGAATTGGATAATAATGGCAGGCGGGTCTCTTAGCTATGTAATGCGGACGGAAGGGTGAACAGTTTTTTTTTGTTTTTGTTTCTTTGTGTAATATATTATAAGGGATTGGTTATAGTTCAGGTGAATTGGGGGTTAGAAATGCTACATGTTGTAGATGAAGTAACTTAATTGGTATGCAGTACAATGCTGCTTTTGTTGTTGTTGGATTAGTAAGTGCTTCTTTGGCCCCTGGGATGTGCTCAATAATTTGGGTCTGTGGTTAATACGTGGGTAGAGTTGGTTAAAGTGTCGTTAGTTCCGTTAATAAGCAATTTTATAAGTATGTAAACACACACGTTTTATAAGTATGTAAACACACACGTTTTATAAATATGTAAACACACACGTTTTATAAATACGTAAACACAACATAATAATTTAAAAGGAAGATTAATGAAATATTTTAAATCATTTGGGTCATACTGATTTATTAAATGCTATCTGAATATAAAATGTCGTAACAAACAATTTAGAAACTAAGGGAGATATTGAACGTCAATAATTTGCATAGGTACTCGTATTACTCAAATGTTGTCCCAGTGTCGTATTAACCGCATACTTTTTTTTTCAGGTCGGACTGTTGCATATCCGTAAGAGATCTTCAAGGACAGAGAAATGCGTATATTTTTAAAACAGTATTTGCTCACTATTTAACATTTACTTTGTGTATTAAATGTATTGGAAATTGTTTCAGTAGTTCCTGCACATGTCTAATTCACTATTGTCACTAAAAGCATAGGACTTAACAGGGCCAACATTCTCATCACATTAAAAAAACTCCATGGTATAGGTGAGAAAGGGGTACTGGATTCCTGCGGTAAGAGATGAAACAAATTTTGTGACATCTGATATTAAAGCTGTCAAGATTGTATTAACATTTCTTTTGTAGATGAAACGAAAATCACTGAGCAGAATTCTTTCAGGATAATCTCGAAGTGGAATCAATATTTTTTTTATTATTCCTGCTACAATTTACAATGAAAAGTGATTAAATTCAGGCAGTCCAGGAAGGGTCCAACAGAACTTTAAATATTTTGAGTATTGTATTTGGCCGTAATAACGGAAAGTATGTTTGTTTGTTTGTTTTTCTCTCCATTCCCCGGTTTCGTTCCCCATTGTCCATACTTGCAGGATTTGTTTTTTCAGGCGTGAAAGTGAAACTATTGGTATTACTCACAACGAACTTGAAATATCTTAGTTTCAAAGTGCGCGAGACATCCGCAAATCTTATCTGCGCACCACAATCGTTTATTTTTAAAAAGGCCAGAAAATGTCTAAGAGTTTCTATCACCCTTCTTTACACTCGACCTGCATTTTGTATGAAAATCCGTAAACTTGACAAAATTATAAATACACGATTTGTTTATTTTTTTACGGTATTGCGGATATGTGGCTATGACCATGCCCTAGTCATTTTATGCAGCCTAAGAGAATTTATCGACGTTTTAGAAGGCTGCGAAAGTCTTAAGATTCAGAAGAGGAGCCTACGTCTGAAGAACCCTGAAGAAATTGTAACGACCACAGTACATAACGTACTACTTACAAGGAAGGTTTGTACTCTTGCATATTTTTTTATGTGAAACACGTACATAATATTTCTTTACTTATCATTGTATTTTTGTTTCTAGATTCTACAACCAACCACTGGCTACCCAAAAATATCACGATTTGAAGCCGTTTCAAGGAAGGGAGAGAGTTCAATGCTGCTAATTGCTTCCGCAAGATTCAATTAACACAATTCAATTTATTGTTCCTTTCCTACCCATTTTTTATTATTATTATTTTTTGCCACAGCCGACACCCTGAAATATTTTTCATTTCAATTTGTCAGTTAACAGGTTTGGAGCTCCAAGTTTGCGTGGTCCATTATTTGCATTTGTTTCATCATCGTAAAAAGAATTTTTTTTTCAAGTTTCGTAATTTTTTCTCAATACATCGTAAAACTTACTTTTTAAAACTATATATTTGTTTTCTTATATTTGTTGTTTGAACATCGTTTGTGTGTGTGTGTGTGTGTATGTATGAGCAATTGGTATTGAACTAACTTGGATCAACACTTATTATTGCTAGATTTTTTAATTACATAATGAGTAATTATTTTTCTTTGGCTATGATAGCCACGTCGGGTACTATAATTGTAATTTAGGTGTTGTAATCTTACAAAAACAGTAAAGCATTACTATTAATTACATGTAGAGCTCGAAAGTTTGGTAAAATGACATTTTTGCTGTTACGATTTTATTTCTTAGGAATCACGTCATTGAACTTCTGAGAGTTCATTTAATATATTTTTACCGTCTTTTGATGCCTATTTTAGCATATCGTAAATCGCCTATTTTCGGTATTTTGCCTTATTTTTGCATTTTACTTGCATTTTTGTGATTATTTTTCTTTTCTCCTGGCACTGATCTGTATCAAACTGGAAACAAACCTGCAAACCTCGGCAACACGAAGGCACGGTCGTGTTTCGTCTTTCTGTGGAAGAGGAGGCTGAAGGGTCAGGTAGTGTCAAAAATAAATAGAAATGAACAAGCCATTCGAAACGTTTGTTTACGTTGATGCCGTCTAGCTTTCTTTACTCATAAGGAATCACTAACTGCATTTGAGTGTGGCCTCCGATCCCGTTTGAGCACAGAGCTCTATGTAGTATATTATGTAGTCTTTCTCTACTGGGATTATATAAATTTTAAGAACAAAACTGTAATAGACTTTTCACTTATGCCATTTCAAGGTTCAAACAGGAATCCACCGTAGAAGTTCTTACAGATAGCGTCGTGAGAGAAACAAAATTCTCAATCGTCATACAGTGCAATCAAGATTACGAAGAAATGATCTTTTACTTGCACGTAAGTGATAACGCTAATATTCTCTAATGCTAATATTTAGAATAAAAATGTGAATCAGAATTATTTAATTTTTTAAACTATACCTCTCTAAATGCTGATTTCTTATTTAAATGCTCCCCTACTTTGGACAGATGCTTTTTTGCTCGCCTATTCTAGTAAAAATAAATAACTTTTTGCTTGTCTATTTTAGGCAGAACAATTCTTGACCTTCCGGGCTCAAGTTTCATGGTGCCAACAAATGACATCGCGATCACCATATGATGACGCACTAGTCGCAGAAAAAAACATTTCAGCAAGTGGACCCAGTCTGCATGTTCCCATCACTCTTCCCGTGCAGGCACTGTTGCATCTAGAACTTGGTTCATTCGGTGGTGTGATTCACGCAAATTGCAACATCGCACCACTGCGGGCGCTCTCCTATCGATGAGGCTTTGCCGAGCGTTTAATATTGGTCGCACACATGAGGTAGGTCATGTTTCGGTTTTGGTACAGCAAAAATGGATGCGTATGCCGTGCGAGTTTCGGGACTTAACGTCACATTTGGAACACATCGGAGCAACGTCAGAGCTGAAGCTCTAGAGTATGGGGAGAGCAATCCGAATCGGTGGCTCCTTACAAGCCATTCAATTCTGCGCGTTAATCATCTAATGAGAACTGCCTTCGTATTACATCGGAAAGAGTTGGCATTATCCTGGCCAAGGATCTGATGTTGGTAACGAAATGTCGAAGTGCTCTAGGTTGTCGCGCATGTACATGCGGCTGATGCTCATTTGTGTGACATTGATGGGTATGAGAATTGCTGGAAATAAGCTGTATTTTTGCCACATGCGTGGTGGCTATTTTGAACCACATATGTGCTTTCCTGCACGAAGTTTGTGTATTATGGGTATCTCATATAACGTAAGAGGATTGCATTACTGTTTTATCTTAATTGCGTTTGTCAGAATTCCATCGGTCAGCAGCACTCGCCCCTATAGGCTCTGTTTTCGTGACCTTGCTGCCAGAACCTGTAACCTGCAGTACAGACGGTAGCAAAGCAATGACATAAGAGTTTTTCGCCGCGCAGCCGGTCACAAATTTTTCTAATTTAGAATAAACTCATCAATTGACGGAAAACTGAGCAGCATGTACTTATGGTTTCTTTAAATACCAAGGAGACTGAAAAGTCCACGAACCACTAAAGTTTCTATTTTAACTGAAAATGGAAATATTTTATGTTAATCCAAAATTTCTCATGTTGGATGTTACCTATATTCTGAATATGCCGATACTCGCATCAGTGCGTCACTGCTGTTGAATCTGCTGATGTCATGCGACGAGGACGGAAGAAACTTTAAGTGTGTGTAGTTTTAAAACGGCCGATTTTTGCTGCTACAGGATTCCCATTTTCCGTTCATTGCACAGCAGCATTTTCAGTACTAAATGCCTCTATACTTCTAATTTAGGAATTCTTAGAGATACAAAAGCACAGTTCGGAGAAATGGACGACGCAGACTTCATGCGAGTTCATGCAGCCACCTTGAATGTCAGCAATTGCAAGCAATGTAACTCCTTACCTGGTATCGTATGAATGTCAAGATTTGTTGATGAGATTGCGTTCACAAATCGTGGTCTGAATTGGGTATGGGTGAAGCTGTTCACCTGTAAGAAGGTAATTTCATTTGATCCGTTTGAGTAATTTCATGTTATTTTTCTAAGTTAAACTTTTTTATTTTCTATAGTCGTGTAGTTTATTTTACTAAGATAAAATAATTGAACGATGTTAATTTTTTGGTGTTATTGAGCCTATAAGATTTTTAATAAGATTGATTCAGTAAAATTATTTTTTTTAATATTTCAGATTTTATTTAAGAAACACGTTAACTGCCAATCTTTTAATGCTAAAGGTGAGCTCCATTATAGAATCTTTATATACTTCATTGAAATTTAGTCATGATGTTTTTCAAATTGACAGCCACGAGAATAGTCAAGAGATGCACATGGCATTGACTTCAATTTAGCTGTGAACTTATTTCATATTGGTAGGAACATGGTGAACTACTTAATTATGGTTTCTGAATAGACAAAACAGTTAATTAAATAATATATAGAACCGTTTACAATTTTACCTATTATTTTATTGAACGTTGCCATAATATTTTTTATAGAATTGGATTTTTACATATTTAACTTATTCTTATAAGTTACTTTTCTTTATCCCTATTATGGTTTCAAGATACTACAATATGTACGTGTGATGACGTATTC
Organism: Gryllus bimaculatus; assembly: GCA_017312745.1. Taxonomy (NCBI): domain Eukaryota; kingdom Metazoa; phylum Arthropoda; class Insecta; order Orthoptera; family Gryllidae; genus Gryllus; species Gryllus bimaculatus. The sequence continues at coordinate 1,836,487 of BOPP01000066.1, read as the reverse complement.
CCGATGCATTTTCTAATTAACTCATTAGAACTACAGAATATTTATTGCTAGACAGTTGACGTATTTATATAGAGTGAAAATTACTTTGTGCAATGATCACATAATTTATTTACATTAAATTTTATTTAAAATATTTAAATAAAAGTAATTTAAACGAAAACAAATACTATAATATTTTAAATTATTTCAGCCATATTGATTTCTTAAATGCTGTCTAAGTATAAAATCTCGAAATGAATACATTAAACATTTTCTGAGTGATACTGAACATCAATAAGTCCAGATTTGTATTGAAGGTGCATGGTCGTGAGTTCCTTTATCAGTTTCATATTGGCTACCTGATCTTTTTTCAAGTTAGTCTGGAGGATGACAATAGGAGGTGTTTATTATTAAAACATGACCACACTATTGAACATTTACGTTGTATGTGTATTAAAAACCTTGGAAATCGTTTCAGAAGTTCCCGTTCAGGTCTAATTCGCTGTTTGGTGTTCTAAATGCATAGGGCTTAAGATACTGACTGAAGTGATTAAGAGACTGGCAAAAATCCATGCAGCAGGTGAGAAAGGACTTTGGACTTTGACTTGTACTGGATCCCTGTGGTAAGAGACGAAACAGTTTATGACATCAGAGTTTGAATCTAGCAATCGCTTTTGCAAATGAAACGGAGAAGAAATTGATCAGAGTTTATTCAGGTGAATCTCCTAGTCTAATCATATATTGTGTATTTTTTCTACTTGACTTACATTATTGGTACAATTTAGTGTAGGATTGTTGTGTAGTGGGATTAAATAGAATCGGCAAGGCTGGAAGGATACCAATGCTTGACGATTGGCCAGGAAGGTTACGACCTATGTTATAATGTTAACGTCCTATAATGTTATATTAATATTTTTTTCATTATCCAAATGCGCATGATTTATGGTTTCAGGTATGAAAGTGAAACCAATGATATTTATCCGAATGAAACAAATTATTGTAGTTTCATCCTCCGCGTTAGTTTAACAAATCTTTTCAGCACACCACAATTTTATTTTCAAAAATGCAAGATGATGTCGTCTACGAGCTCTTGTCAGTCTTGTTTACACTACTGCGACCAGCATTTTCCATGAAAATCTCGAAAACGGTCATTAAACTAGAAATACGCAAACACTATGTCTAGTTATCTTCAGATAGTGCCGAGAGCGAGGTTACACGATTTCCTAGTCGTGTTATGAAGCATAATGATATTTATCAACGCCTTAAGGCCGCGAAAAAGGTTAAAAATCTCAGAACTCAGACTTTCTTCAGATTCAGAAGGAAGGGGTCTCGTGAATAAGAAGGAATAACGGAGGAAAGTCTGAGTAAAAGAATTTCTACTAGAGGGTTGCTGTAAGCACAGTGCAGAACGTACTACACAATGAAGATTTGTGTTCGTACATATTTTGTGATGTACAACACACAATTCTAGATTCTACGCCCAACCTAGGGGCGTAACGTTCGGGCCCGCAATGAGAGTGGACCCAGGTAGAAGGCCTACTTTTAGGGGATATTTTTATTCTTTGATATAATAATACTATTTGTGTTTACTATACTCTTTTATAAAGGCGCCCAGATAAGTTTTTCTGGGCGGGCTCGTTCTCTCTTCGTGACGCTACTGGCCCAATCACAGGTTACTCTGCTCCTTTGAAGCCGTGCGAAGCAAAAAAGGAGTTCAAGGCTGCCAAATGCTTCGGAAAGTCCCAATTAACACAATTCAACTTGTTTATTTCTCAGCAATTTTTTTAGTTTGTAAAATGTGATTTCTTTTACAACTAGATGTCCTGAAATATTTTCTTAGTCAGATGTTTTAGTTCACACTTTTTGAGCTCCAACTTTTGCGTGCTTTATCCTTTTGTGTTTGATACACCTTTGAAATTTCGCAATTAAAATGGAAATTACAAATTCTTAAAATCGTCTTAAGAACGTATTTAATACTTCGTGATTTCCTCTTTGGATATCTTGTAATACTTACTTTTTCAAAGACTACTTAAGTTTCATGTTTGTGTTTGAACTACAATTGGTATGGTTCTAGCATTGAAACTATAAATTTTATTGCTAGACAATTTATTTATATAATATTAGTAACAATGTCTTTTATTATATTCACCTGTGAATAGTGTGTACTTCAAATTTAGTTTTCGTCGTTCTTCGACATAAAAAAAATCCATATCATTATTTATATGGTATGTATATGGAGTGTCACTAGAAACCATCGCAATCACAATCTGATGACAAACAAAAATGTATGTTCGCTCAAATGCATTCATCCCAGCCTGTTCAGCAAATGAACGCAATCTGTACGTACCCATCAATCTTCCCGTGCTGTTGCACCAAGGGCTTGGTGGATTCGGGAGCGTGATTCGCGCAAATTGCTACTTCGCCCCTGTGCACCGTATTATTACCGAGGCCACCGAGCATTCTCCGCTGCAGGTCATTAAATATCGTACACGCACTTGAGGTAGGTCGTGTCTCCGTTTTGGTACAGCAAAAATGCACGTGTGTGCCTCAGAAGTTCTGTGAATTCTACAATACGTCATATTTGGAACACGTCGTAGCCACGCCAGTGCTGAGGCACAGGAGTAGATGCAGAGGACGTTCCGAATAGGCGACGCCTTGCACAATTCTGCGCCTCCACGCCACTCGAATGCGCACAGGCGGGAGCGATTAACAGCGTCAACTGATGACGCAGTTACTGCATTACCCTGGCCGTCTAGGAAACCTTTTTTGTAACGAAATCTGTCGACCATCTCGAGGTTGTCGCGCATGTACACGCGGTTGTTGACGAGTCCACCTATGTATTGGCGTTGGGGTGACAGGAGAATTGATAGCAGTATCCTGCGTTTTTTTGTTGTTGTTGTTTTTTGCCATATGCGTGGGAGCTACTTTTAACATTCATGATTTTCTTTACAAATTTGTGTAAGATATAAGTATTGAATATCGCGTATGAGTATCGCATTATGTACAAATTGTTTGTGGTTTGCATGACCATGCTATTCCTCTTTGATATACCTTGGCCAAGAGTGGTAGCCCCCCCCCCTTCCGGGCTCAGTTGTTTCGACCTTGCAGACGCATATCACTCCAGCGACCTCTCGCTATGCAGACGGCGGCAAAACGGACACATGCCCACGCCGCGCAGCCGATCACAAATTCAATTCTAATTTACAATAAACTCATGAAGTGACGGAAAACTAACCAGTATGTGCTTATATGGTTTTTTTCGATACAATAGTTTATTTTTATCAGAAATTGTCTTTTGGAGTTCTTACCAACTTTATTTACACCACTGCGACCTGCATCTTCGATGAAAATCCCGTAAACGTGTCGAAACTAGAAATACGCAGCGTGATTTATGTTCAGTTTTTTTATTACAGTGTGGAGAAGGGATGACATGCCGATTTTCTACTGGTGTTATACAGCATAATAGTATCTGTCGCTTGAAGGCTGCAAAAAAAAACTTTCAATATCTGACCTCAGAATGCAACCTTTTTTCAGATTCGGAAGGAAGGGAGCTTGTTAGAATTTCTTTGGAGGTGTTCCGAATGAGTAAAAGGTTTTCCATTTGGTTGAGCAGTGAGTAAGGTCAAGCAGGAAAGAGTTCATTCTGCCAAATGCTTTGGCAAGACGCAATTAACACCATTCAATTTATTATATTTATATTGTTTATTATATTATATATTTCTATACCATGTTGAATAGAATTACAAAAAAGAAGAAGAATTACTAAATACAATTAGTTACATATATAGACCGGACGTTTCGACAAATACCTTTTTATTTTTACGATTTTATATCTTTGGCAATAGTACTAATTTCATTGTACTTCTGAAGGTGTTTTTAATACCTTTTCACTTTGTTGCCTATTTTGGCAAATTTTAACGTATAATGCTCATTTTTGGTATTATGGGTAATTTTTGGCCTTTTCCTTTTCTTCGTAATTTTATTTTTCTCATGTACTGATTTCGATCAAGATGGAAACATACCTGTAAGCCTTGACAACACGAAGGGTGGTCGTGTCTTGTCTTTAAAGAATCGGAGATGAGGTAGTGTTTTAAAAATCTTGATAGAAAGGAAAATAATGCTAGTCAATATTTTTGGTTTAATTTAATGCGGTTTGGCTTTGTTCATTCGTAAAGAATGTCTTCCTACATTTTATTGAAGCCTCCGTTACTGTTTGAGGACAGAAGTGGTCCATAATAGCAATTCGTAGTGACAGCGTCGACATACTGTTCATGTGCAACCAAGATAAAGAAATTATGATTCACTTTCACGTAAGTGACAAAGTATATTTTAGAGTTTAAAAAATGTCTACCATTAGAATTATTAATGTTTTACTATCATTCTTTTCAAATGGTGACCTTCATTATTTAATGCCTTCTTTGCACCCCTTTTTTAGCCATAATAAATGCCATTATTCCTTCCTATTTTAGGAAAGAAAATACAAAAACTTCAGTGCTCTAGTTATGACATGAATATGTGCGCAACGAAATGGTAACACCGTGTTCACCTAAAGACGAAGAAAAAAAATGTTGGTCCCAAACGCACTCAACGCAAGTCTTTTCAGCAAATGTTCACAATATGTATGTCTTTCAGCAAATATTCACAATCTGTATGTCTTTCAGCAAATATTCACAATCTGTACGTACCATCCACTCATACTGAGCCCTGTTGTATCTAGGACTTCGTGCATTCGGTAGCGTGATACACGCCAATTGCTACATTGCCCTTCTGCGAGCGCGCTCTTATCGTTGAGGCCATCAAACATTTGTCGTAGCTAGAGAACTGAAAATTGGTCGAGAATGTACGTTTGGTCGTGGTCCATTTTGTGCAACAAAAATGGTCACGTTTACCGGAAGAGTTTTTGGACTTCGTTTCATTTGTAGAACGTCAGACCAAGGCCAGTGCTGAAGCTTAGACGTGTCTAGAGGTGAATCCGAATCGACGAATTCTCGCATGTCATGCAATTCTGCGCTTCGACGCTCGAAAGTGCGGAGTGGGGATCCCGTTTCCGTGCCAAGTGTAGACGCCATTACCGTATTATTTGGGTCGAGGAACGAGCGTTTGTGACGTCACAATAGGCGGTCTGGAGGTTGTCGCGGGTGCACCCGCGGCTGATCATTTGGGGGATGGTGGTTTAGAGATGAGTTCCTGGCAGTATCCTGTGTTTTAGCCACATGCATAAGGAACCATTTTCAGCATAATTTATCATTTTCTGTACAACGTTTTTGTGAAAGTATCGCGTATTGGTATCGCATTCTGTGCAAATTGTTTCTCTTGTTTGCATGACCTTGCTATTCCTGCTGAGAATATCGTGACCAAGGGTGATCGCCCCCTCTACCGGGCTCAGTTGTTCGACCTGCAGGCGCATATCACTTCAGCAACCACTCGATATGTAAACGGCAACGAAGCAAAGACATAATATTCCCACGCCGCGCAACCAATGACGAACGTATTTCTAATTTAGGATAAACTCATAGTGACAGAAAACGAAACAGCGTGTGCTTATATGGTTTCTTTCGATACCAAGAAGACCGGGAAAGTCCCCAGACGACGAAAGAGGTTTGATTTTGACCGAAAAATGGAAATGTTTGATTATGTTAAACCGCAATTTCTCATGACATAATAGGTGTCTCTCTGCGTGTAAATCAGCAGTCATGAGATGAAGGAAGAAACTTCAATATCAACGCGTCTTACACAACATACCATTTTTTGCAGCTCGAGTAACCAATGTTCCGCAGACTATCCTGCAGCATTTTTACTGATACTCGCCTCTCTATACTTCTAATTTCAGAATGCTTTGAGATTTACAACCTCAATTCGGAGAAACTATTTTACGAGAGTTTATATGGAAACTTTGTATATGAGCAATTGCAAATAGAATGTAACGCGTAATCTAGTGTCGTATTTTAGAGAGAATTGCATATGGTGTGTTAGAATTGATTTATATATGTTTAAAAGTTGGTTTTGTTTTTATACTTTAGTAATACAACTTTTAATTTTTCATATACATCACATATCTTTCAAAGCTATGTGATGTAAATGACTGCTTCCCGCCAATCGCAAGTTCTGTTTTCGTTAGACCACTTCCGTTGGAAAGGTCTCTTTAAAAGTACATGTAAGTTTATAATATAAGCGGTGCTTGATAAAGTACGGATCCAACATTTCAAGGCTGTTCAAACTAAAATATGAATATACACATTCCATAAATGTTAACGTAATGTATACATCGTACAATGTAAAGGAGGTGAGGAAAATCTCAAGAAATTTTTAATATTATATGCAATCAGAAAACTAGGAACAATTGCTTGCGTGTACCATTCGGGTGTGTTGGTACCCATGCAATTCATTTTATCAAAATCTTCGCATTCGGAGAATTTTCCATGAGCACGGTTTTGCAATTGAATTTATACGAAACAAATAATTAATGATTTCAGATATTTCTTCTATCACTAAGTGGGGTTAAAATTTAACTATTTTTACCTACATTGTTTCAGTTTCATTAATTGGTTTTCAGTTTTCATCTACAGATTTTTTCAAATTATTTTCTTCAATTTAATTGCTTCTTTTGTTCTTAGATTTTTTCTGAAAAAAAAACGCCTGATTTTACGGGTATATTTTATTTTAAGCAATCTTGAGCCATAGGCCTATTGGGGAAGGAGGGCTCTCTAAATATACTCCTAACGAGTGTTTTGCCGCACCGCAAGGTCACTTGGAAGGCGGCATACTTCAACTCTTCCAGAAAGAGCGTAGCAACAAGTATACACGTTCGAGCAGGAACCATCCGCAACGTGGGACTGCTGGAGTTGTGGAGTTCAACTGCAAGACGTGGAGGAGCTATCTGAGAAATCGAAACGGAACGTTACGCAGTCAGAACTACTGAAATTCCTATTATGCAGGTAGTACTCTGACATCCTAGATAATTTAAAAAAGTATGAAGAGAAGTTTCTTAACATTTTATTTGCAAAACTAATTTTAAGAACATGAATTACCCTCTATGTAAATGTTAAATTAAAGTCAAATGTAAATTCTATTTTTCTTAAAAAAATCTTCATACACAGAAGGAACAACAAACTTTGTTTCATTGTTATGCGTGAAGTGAATGGCATTGCCAGAACTTCGATACTTATCGGGAAAAATACGGTTCGGAACCTCATTGGCCTCGCCCGAAATGTCCCAGAACGATCAAACTCAGCATACACGTGCACGTCTGGGATTAGCAAACTCATCACTTCGACTCTGTACCGGCTCGAGTGGCTCAGGGCATCGACAGTCACGACGGTGCGGTGTGGTTGATGGATTTTCCTAATGAGTATATACAATTCAGTCACTGTTCGAAGGAGAGTTCTCATGAATAGTGATGGTAAATTTTACTCAAACATCGATATTTCGATACATCGCCAAATGGTTTTTGATGTCTATGAAATCGACAAAAATCTGTTTAAAATATGTTTTAAATATGGTAAAACAGGTGGTATTTTCCCATCTTATTTCCATTTTAATCATTGTACGTAAATGATTTACATTTTGTATATGGTCACGTCTAAATAAAATGTTAAAAATTAATAATTAAATTTGTTCAAATAATTGTTATCCCGACCGGTATTTGACCTCTGGTTAAGAAATTCTTATTCGGAATAAAATATATTTAGGGTATTGTGCTCTTTACATTTATTCAGTTGCATTCATAAATCATTGAAGGAAAACATTTTGAATCTAATGTAATTCATAATACGTAAAATATGTTTAATGAAGAGTGTAATAAAAGTAAGAATTCGAAGAACCTTTTTTTTACTGAATAAATTTTTATTGAAAATGTTTCATACATCAATTGAATTGTTTTTTTTTTTTTTGTTATTCTGCATGCACGAACATTTATACATTTTTAACAAATAAAATTTTATTAACAACTTCTTTCTTGGTGGAAAGGATAGGAAAATGTATAAGGAAAGGGAGATCATTGTAATGCGAGAGTTCTCGCAAGGGTACGCTAGTTGTAACTTCTGGAAGTGAACTTACGGTATTAGTAAAATTTTGTTAATGGTGTTTTTGGCTTTTTTTTTACCCGCTTCTACATTCCCTTGTATTCCAAATGTAATACTCCACTAGCTTTACATTACAATTGTTATTAATTAGCGAAATAATTAATTTTTGGATCTCCTCAATTACTAGATTTCAATTACTGGTGTCTCTTGAAGCTAAAAGTAATGGTTTACAATCAGAAAAAAATCATATGGTAAGTGCTTATTCTATTATTTCTTATTTATAATGTTAGAAGAATAGTTATCGCTTAACAGGTACTATATATTGTAGCAACACCCTCCGTTTGGCTGCCCCGATTCGCCTACCAGTATTTTGTGTGATCCGGCGTTGCCCCGGCTGTTCAGTCTGCAGACTCCCTAGAGGGAGGCATGAGTGCTAGGACTAACTCTAATACACTACAATCAAACAAATTGTTTCATTTCTTTTGGATTGATGTTAATGCTCCTTTTGTGATCGAGGTGAAGTCTCTTGCTAAAATTAATCCTTAAAACTACCTTAAATCTAATCCAATGGCCGTACAAGCCAGAATTTATCATCGGCTTCCGGGCTGCCATGAACCTTCTCGCGGGAGAAGCCGTCCGCGCCCCGGGTTCTGGCGTGGTGCAATCGGCGGCAGACTGCACCTCACACTTCGGTCCATCAGCACGACGATCGAACGGCAGGCGTTCTTCCCTATGTGCACCGGCAGCGGCAGGACATCCTGGAGGTGGCATTTATTCCAATAAGTGATACGAAATACAATACTGACAATTTTGGTAGTCTCTTAGTATTGCTGTGTGTTAATTTTGGATTTCAAGTGATATGCTATAGTATGTGTTGTTGCTCATGGTCCATTCAGATCTAAATTTGTCTGTTCAAAAAGATGACGTTTTGACAGATTTTAAAACTAGTTAGTATTACTGTTAAATGTATTCTTCCACCAAACAAATAGACTGGAATGTGAGCTCTTGTAGGAGTATCAAATTTGAGTTCAGTGCATATAGTTCGAGGTTAGGGATAGTTTTCATTATTCCAAGTCTCTTATAACATTCTTTGTACAATACGCTGTGGGCGATAGATTCATTAACCTGACATACTAGTATTACATTCCGGGAATTATTTCTTACATCTTTGATATAGTTCGAATATTCTAATTAACTTAATTTGCAACCTTTTCAACAATACGGTAGTTCTCGTACGTGATTGAAAGTAAAGACATACTTGGCCCAGACTTCAGTTAATTTTACTACTACAATACACTGATTCCCCTGCCACTGAAAAATGAATTTGCATAGCGGTGTATTATATTAATTTTATAATTTCTTATTATATTATTGCTATATTGTTTTAAACACTAGCTTCATGCTTTCTGACATGTCTTTTATGGCTTGTACTACTAGTCTATACTACTACCACAATAATAATGCCACAAGTTTTTAATTCAAAAGCAATATGTTACGGCAATTTTCTAGAATGGTTTAAATTCTGGAGCCCAATCATACTTTTTAAGAAGTACAATGCAAGAAAATTGGTTGCTGAAATTAAAATACCAAAACAGCTGTCGTAATCCTACAATATCGCACTATTTCTCCTTTAATATTTTTATAGGGAAATTAAAATGTATGGTTGAAAATATTCGCAATATAGTGCCAATGATGATCTTACAAAATTGAATAAAAAGATTCCAAGTTGAATTGAACCCCCCCCCCCAAAAAAAAATTGACTCACGCACAAAAAATCGACTAAAAGAACTTCAATTCCTTAAATCTATAAATATTTTGCTCTTCAGGTGATAATGAATGCAACAACGAAAGTAACTCAATTCACAAAAAAATACCTGAACTCGATAAAAAGTAGTAAAAGTATTGTTCATAACTTCTGGTAGTAAATTTACAAGAATTCATTACGATATAATTCAGGAAATATATTGACAAAAAATTTATTCATGTCCTTAATTTTCAACATGAAAAAGTTATAATATTCAAGTTCATTTTTAAAGGAAGCACACTACTTGCATTATTCAATATTCTTGAAACATGTAAATATGTACAGAAACTACTGGCTTAAGTATACAAATCATTCCTTTATCCTTCTAACTTCAGCTGTCAGTTACATTTCTTTTGGACATTGTCATCGTTTCATTTTTTGATTAGGTTAAGGAAAACTCTGCAGGCCTTGATACATTTTTTTTTCTAGAAGTGTAATGGCACTTCGCTTACAAGAACACATGTCGCCTAAATTAATATTTTCAAAATAGTACTTTTCTACCATCCTACATATAATTTCAAGAGAATTGACAATTAACCTGTCAGAATGTGTTGCCATCATTTTATTTAAAAGAAACCATACAATGACTGTTACAGCAACAGCATCATTTGTGGGCATTGTTGATTTGCCTCAAACTCACTTAAGTAATCACTGGGAAAGCAAACGTCCGCTTCCTTATCTCCTTGCACCCGCTCATCACAAATATTACGTTTTTTCTATAAATACCTCTTTACTTATAGAATAACACGAAATATAAACAATGATTGAATTATTTCCTCAGGAATATCACAGAAATGAAACTTACAATCCAAGACTTCACTGAATAAATCAACGTTAATGCTATCAGTCAATGGATCTGAACAGGGAACGGAACGTGTCAACGGATTTTATTTGCACGAAACTTTTAAATCTTAATTTCCTTTCTCCTTCCAGCAGCTGAATAAAACTTATATAATAATTAGTTCCACCCAGTTGGCAATAAGAGGAAAAACGTCCCTCTAAATAATCACTCTGCCACTTGCTTAGAAGAATATAATCGAGTATCAAATATATATGGTACAATCTTTAAAAAGGCATCAATGGTGTTGATGGAGTCGAAAGTTTGTGAACTCAAACTGTGAGTACGTGACACTATTTGTCTCCAGTTCTTTAACCACAGAGACCTGCGTGATAAAAACTATTTCTATTACACTGTACCTTCTAATAAACTCCCTATATTCACAATTGAAATGGCGACCCTCAAAACAGTGTTTCACATTTACAATGTGCCACCATTTACAAATTATCCCTAAGAATGAAGATGTCTTTAACTTCAGCAAAATCTTCACATTTTGATGACATGCATTTCAAAGATGCAACGTTTCTTTCATCAAAGACTTTCAAAGCCAAATTAACATTTTGTTTTTGAATCTTGGTTGCAAATAACACCTTATGAGGCAATAAATAACCATATTTTGCCGAAGAGTGTCTCTTTTTCTCATACAACATTTCTAAAAACTTACATTCTGCACTTTGAATGTCATCAAAGTTCTTAAAATTGGGGTAATTCAAAACTCTGTCTTTATCTATCACATTATTCTGTAGACTTTTCAATAAATGTACAGGATCAAACACTAGAAATAATATTCTATTTGCATCAGCTGGATGTTGAATTGATGGGTGTAAAATTCTGTCAAGAGCCACAAACCACGAAAGCTTTTTTATTGACCATATTGTTGTCAGAGACAACAAGAGGCAACAAGGGACAGAACAACAAACCCAATTTCCTCCAACACTTTTAAGTATCATGGCCTTTAAATAGTCTGATGTCAAATTACGGACCGGAATTATACTTACAAGATCTCTGTTTTGAGAGAATACACTGGAGATCAGGAATACCTGTGCTCTCTTAGAAACTTCTATATTTCCTGTTGGATTAGCTTAATTTCTCATTTCATACACTATTCCACCTTTAAAATGTAACTGGGGATCAATATACACTTCATCCAAAACAAGATTTACAATGAGTTCATTTTCATTTAAAAATTTCTTCTTACTATCTAAATACAATAAACTACCATCTATACGTATCAAAATGATTGATATCAAATTTACAAATTAATTTTCGCAGATTTCTATAATGTGGTAAATATATTATATATATAATTTCCACAGCACATACCTGTTGTAATTCTTTTCACTTTTAGTGCATATTATGCCGAGATGTTTTGGATATTTGCTTTGAGACACATACTCTTTATCAATTGAAACTGAAACTTTCAAATCATCCCGAATGGTGACAGAAGCAGTCACAAAAGAAATGTCTTGTGTAATATTGATAATTGTTCCAATGTATCAGAAATATCTTTAACCGTATTTCTTTCTTCATACTTTTTTAGCTCACTCAAGCCCTCTGCTACAGCTGGTTCAAAACGTTCTTCCTCTACATTGGATAACCTCCTGCTGGATGAAGGTCTATCAGAAAAGCGGCCAGGAAGGTCAGAGAATACCGAAGAAACATCACCACTTGTTTAGTTGTGTGTACGTTTGTTCACATATTTTCACTTCTCCATTAACCACGAATTTTTCTGCCCTAATTATACAGTTCTCAGCAAAATGTTTAATGTACACCGATGTGTCATTCACATTTGTTAAATCTGTGGGAATTTTCCTCAATCATTTTGCTGTTAATACGTTCTTAATTGGATGAGGCAATGAGAAAGCAGACACTTTTCTCTCTGGATACTATTCTATAATACACTTGCAAACTCCCCCCCCCTAAAACTCCCCCACACACACTGCAAAATCCCCCCATATTTGCAATCTGTAACGAAAGTAAACATAGAAGTAATAAACACTCTCTAAGACACACCGCATATGAGAAACATTATTTACTGCGAAAGAAGCGTAACCAGTCACAAAATTACTTAAAATAGAGCGGATATATAAAATATAATACTTACAGAGCTCTCCTAATCGAAGTTAATGTTTCATGGAGCAAAACGGCGTAGACACGTTGAAACGGAGGATATTATGTAGTAATAAAATATAATCAACACAACTATACTAAATTACGTTATTCATGCAAACACTAATAGAAATTTCGTATGCACGAAATGTAAACATAACCTCTGCATCGAGTGCACCCAGCCACAAGTATATACAAAAAATAGAACTTCCTAAAAATAACGTGGTTTATTACAAAGGAATAAGATTATTATTAGCTAAAGAAGAAAAAATTAACAAAAATAGAACACAAAGAAAATATCAAACGTACAATTTATAAACTAAAACAAATACCACCCAAAACCACCTTGTTGGTTGTTTGATCAATCGGTCGGTCGGTCGATCGATCGGTCAGTCCGTCCTCCCGTCAGCCTGTCAGCTCGACCATCAGGCCGTCTGCCAAAACGTCTGCAAGTCCGTCCGTCAGCCCGTTTGTCCGTGAGCGCGTTCATCCGTCAGCCCGTCCGTCTGTCAGCCCGTTCGAACATCACTCGTTCGACCGTCAGCCCGTACTACCGTCAGCCCGTCCGTCCGTCAGCCCTTCCGAACATCCGTTAGCCCGTCCGATAATCCGTCAGCTCGTCAGTCCGTCAGCACGCCCGTCCTTCAGCACGTTCGTCCGTCAGCACGTTTGTCCGTCAGCTCGCTCGTCCGTCAGTTAGCCCATCAAACCGTCAGCCCGTCCGACCGTCAATACGTAATGACCGTCTGGCCGTCAGCCCGTCTGATCGTTCGACCGTCAGCCCACCTGACCGTCAGCTCAACAGCCGGTCAGCCCGTCCATACGTCAGCGTTTCCATCCGTCAGCCTGTCCATATGTCAGCCCGTCCATCCGTCAGTCCGTCCGCCCGTCCGTCCGTCCATCAGTCCGTCCCTCAGTGCGTCCGTCAGTGCGTCCTTCAGTACGTCGGTCAATCCGTCCGTCCGTCAGCCCATCCGTCAGTCCATCCGTCAGTCCATCCGTCAGTCCGTCAGTCCGTCCGTCAGTCCGTCCGTCAGTCCGTCCGTCAGTCCGTCCGTCTGTCCGTCCGTCAGTCCGTCCGTCTGTCCGTCCGACAGTCCGTCCGTCCGTCCGTCCGCCCGTCAGTCCGTCCGTCAGTCCGGTTGTCCGTCAGTCCGGTTGTCCGTCAGACCGGTTGTCCGTCAGCCCGTCAGCTCTCCGTGCGTCAGCCCCTCCGTGCGTCCGTCAAGGCCGTCCGTCTGGCTGTCCGTCAAGCTGTCCGCCAGACCGTCCGTCAAGCCATTCGTCAGGCCGTCGGTCAGGCCGTCCGTGAGTCCGTCCGTCAGCACGTCGGCAGCACGTCCGTCAGCACATCAGTCAACACGTCCGTCAGCACGTCCTTCATCACGTCCCGCTGTCTGTCCGTCAGCAAGTCAGTCCGTCCATCCGTCTCCCGTTTGACCGCATCCCATCCGTTCGTGAGCCTACCTGATCGTCAGCCCATCCGTTTGTCAGCTCGTCCCTCAATCAGCACGTTCGTATAACAGCTGTCTGTCTCTTAGCCTGTCAGCTGTTTGTCTCTTAGCCCGTTTGACTGTCAACCCGTTTATCCGTTAACCCGTTTGTCCGCCAGCACGACGTGTGACGTGAGACGAGAGACGTGTGGCGAGAGACGAGAGGCGTTTGAAGTGTCATGTGAGACGTTCGAAGTTCCGTGTGCGCCTGACGATGAGGGACGTGGGATGGGCGACATATGTCTTGAGACATAGTAAAACGGCGTATGACTTGGGCGACGCAGTACATCGGTCGTAAGATGTGAGATTAAGAGGTGATGAGAGTGAGAAGAGAGGACGTATGACGTTGGACGTACATAGATATTTCGACGTAAAAATTGAGACGTTGAAGGTAGGACGTGATATATGCACGACGTGAGGAACGTAGGAACTGGAACGTTATTCGTAGGACAAAACTTTAGACACGAGAGAAAGAAACGAGAAAGGAGAGACGAGGCACGTGAGATGTTAAACGTGTGAGACGTTAAACTTGAAACGCCGGACTTCACACTTGGGCCGTGGGATACCGCACCTTGGATATATTAGTTCAAATTAATTTCTAGTTATCTCTAAATTTACTTCTTGTTTATCTAACACTTCAGTACACTACACTGCATAAAGGGAATGGTCATAATAATAATAATAATAATAATAATAATAATAATAATAATATTAATAATAATAATAATAAAGACAAATGTTTCAGTATTATTAGTGATGATCTAGATGGAATTAATCATATTTTAAATTTTCCTACATTAGAAGGAAGAGCCTCTAGTGCTTTTGCAGGTAGTTTGCTCCAATCCGCTACAGTGCGATTCACAAAAAAGAACTTGTCTTTATCAGTTCTTTGTTTTCTACATCGTATTTTCCATTAAAGAATATTTGCACAAGCTCTTAGTCTACGTTATAGCGTTGTATTCTTATATAATTTTATGACGACATAATTTTGTAGTCAAACGTAAATTATCTCATTGGGGCGACATCTCGAGCGATGAACTTTTCCCTCCGAGTGATGTGAGCCCTAAACCGTGTACCGTAAGCAGCGGCGCTTGAGCGACACAATCCCCCGAGCAATTGCGACCGATTGCGGCAATTGCAGCGATTGCGACCAGTGATTTTTAATTGCCTCATTTAAGGCGTCAGATTTAGCTGTCATCGCTGATTGTGGCGTCCTTCGAGACGATCGAGCTAGAACAAGTGATTTGTGCGGCCAATAACGAAGCGCTAAAAACGCAAAACCACGCTTTTGGAAATATCTTAGAATCTTCTTGGCGGATCCGCAAGCAAATCATCAGTTCCCCACCAGAAGATGGAGTCGCATTGTACATCTGTGTCTCGATAGGTGGACGGGAAAGGATCTTAGATGAACGGCAGATGGATTGGTGGACGGGAAAGAGTAATAGTTTATAGTGCCAAGCATAAGTGATATGTGAAGTGAGGTGTTGTGCTGTGTAGAGTAGAAAAAATAATGAAGGAAGTGATCTAGGGGTCATAGTGAAGGGAAGTGAAGCGATGCGAAGCGAAGCGATGCGAAGCGAAGCGATGCGAAGCGAAGCGATGCGAAGCGAAGCGATGCGAAGCGAAGCGAAGCGAAGTGCCAGTTCAGTGTGGTCTTATTTAAGCAAACATTCAGTGCGGAGTAAGAGTATAGAAGTTTCTTTTTCTTTAATTTAAATTAATTTAATGTTAAATGAAATAGTCCGTTTCTTTATTATTATTATTAATATTATTATTATTATCATTATTATTATTATTATTATTAATATTATTATTACTGTATACTTCGCATGTTATATATTCATATTTATGTAATTAGCTGCCACCAGGTTACACCCACTTGCAGTTTCAATAAATTTATTATTTATTAATTATCTAATCTAAGGACGCAGCGATGTACTTAAGTTACTCGAATCTACACTAATAAAAGTGAATTCAAAGACATGAAACCGACACCGTTACGTCTAAAAGCAGTGTATAAATAGACATGAAATTTTTACAAGCTCTTTTTCAGAATAGTTGTAATGTCCTTGCAAAGTTTAGTAAAGGTGAATGCAGCACAAATGAAAAAAATAAATATGTTGGTAGATGCACCACGATCACTTTTTTGCCCATCGCTAAGAGCAAATTTATTCCTAATGTTTTCCGACATAGTCCAGTAGCGGTGCGGTCACCAATAAGCTAAGTAGCAGCGCAGTCGTCATTAATTACAACTTAAATTTCCAGTTATAAAAGTGTATCATCTGTATATAAAAAATTGTCAACCAATTGAAATTTGCTCTATGGAACGAATTAAAAACCAAGAAGTTCCAAATATTTGTAAACTAGAAACTACTGATGCTACATACTGGTGACGACTTTCTCGTATTAGTTTTTATTTTCTTTATCTGGGTTAGCTATTCGGACTTGCCACATTCTCTTGCCAGTTGCCATTTATCGCCGCCCAATGTACATTCTTTTTTAATATTATCAATTTCATTTTAATATTTCATTTTCATTTTCATTTTAATATCATTTTTCGGTTTCCTAATGATAGAACCGATATATTACTTAAATAATATTATTAAGAGTAAAATCTGGTCCTACATGGCAATTTTTATTAAAAAAATTGGAGTCAGTTTGAAGAAAATGGAAATGTGAAGCTCTTTTTCACAGAAAAATTTGAGTTTTCATAAAACTTAATTTAAAGTTATTTGAAGCACTTCAACTTCAAATGCAAAAAATGTTAACAAATCACTGGAAAAAGGCATATTAAAGGAGTGAGAGAGATTTCAAAAATATTACAAGTGTGTAATTTTTGAAGAAAAAACAAAAGAATACAGTAAAATTATATTTATGTAACCATAAACAGTTCAATTAGTCGAAAATACGAAAAAGTTTGAAGAGTACATTTCAAGCGGCTTTTTAGAAAATGACGTTTGAGCGTTCCTTCATGCTGAGTTTTGAGCCCCTTTCACAGAAAACTTTATAAGACATCATTTAAAGCACAAGTACTTTTAAATAAATGTTAACAAATCGTCGTCAATGTAAATATTAAAGATGTGAAAGACGTAAAAAAATATGTTTTGTATTTTTTGAATAAGAAACAAAAGAATAAACAAAATGGCTTGTATGTCATATCATTTAGTACATTTAGATCTCTCTATCAAAAGTTTAAAGAAACAATATGGATCCGTTTTTGTAAAATTTTTGTTTTTGCTAGTTTTTAATATTTCACGTATTGCCCGCAATATTATGTGAAAACTAATAAAATTTTCAAAAATTGTACGTGACCCCATTGAAAAAAACTAGTTATGGTGAAAAAACTTTATTTAAACGAAAATTTTGTATCTTCAATTTTGTTGTTCTAAAAGATGCTAAAACTTTTCAATATTTTGCATTTTTCAAAACTTCAGAGTTAACAATGTAAAACGCACCGATGCCATATTTTTACTCTATTCTTATACGACTTTTTTTAAATGGAGTCATTTTGAAGAAAATTTTTAAAATGTCTCAGGAGCTTCATGTAAAATACCCCCAAAAATTAATGCAGGTTTTTAAAAAACGTAGAGCTTTCACTCAGGCATAATCGTCAGAAGTTTATTCAGTTTGTTTAGGAGCTAGTGTTTCTCGTACATACCAGACTGACGGACAAACAGACGGATGGACAGACAGACAGACGGACGGACGGACGTTTCAAATCAAACATTTTTCGATCAGGGGGCCCCAAAAGTGACTCGTGAAGACTCGAAATTGATATTCCGCATCATTACACAGCTTTCGGTATACTATGTATATTACTCCGTCAATACGTACGTATACGGAAAGTAAAAATATGTTATATATGATAGCAAAGTTAATCTTCTAGCTAAATCTCAAAATCAATTACCCATTAAATGTTAAATATGTCAGAAATGCAATAATACGCAAGCTAATTACCATTTAACCCCTCTTTGCGTTCGATGTCTAGGGAACCATCATTATTCATACCGAAATTATTCAAACATCATTATTCTCTTCCCACAACCACCTATCCAAACTGTAAATTGCTACGAATAACACC
Source organism: Gryllus bimaculatus (assembly GCA_017312745.1). NCBI lineage: Eukaryota > Metazoa > Arthropoda > Insecta > Orthoptera > Gryllidae > Gryllus > Gryllus bimaculatus. The sequence continues at coordinate 1,818,162 of BOPP01000066.1, read as the reverse complement.
ACAAACTACAAGGATTGTCTTATCTTAAATTATTAAAATTAAATTAAGTTTGTTCCTTGAATGTAGATAAAACTTCTGCAAAGCTTAATACTAATCTCTTCCTTTTAAATCATTCAAATTTTCCATCATCTCATACAACTTACTCCACAAATTTTAATTTGTCAACATAAAATCAAAAGATTAACATAAAAGGAACCCTTAAGGAGATAGTAAACAGTACACACAACCAAATAACATATAAGTAGCCACACTACGGCTGTGACACAATTAATAATTTTGAAAGGCTTCTTAACCTCCATCCAACCACCCACACTGCTCTACAGCCAAAAACAGAAAAAAAATTACTGTGTCATAAAACCCTAGAGCCCGCTGTAAAAATATCGAACGTTCCTTTCAAATCACAAATTGCTTTGGAATTATTTCACTTTTTTACTGGTGGGCTGCAGCTTTTAAAAACATTTTAATATTAACATTTTCCCACCTTTAAATCGCTTTAATTTTAAATATAGTTTGAAAATAACTGCTACAGTTCTGTGGATTTATTCTGTGGAGTCTATGATACATCGTAGATATTGTTGTAGCACACAGTGCTATTGTCACTTATGTGTAGGAAAGTTTTACAGTAGAAAAACCATGTAGAAAAATGTGAACTAAAAGGCATTTATACCGCTTTAAATATGAGTGTAAAAAGGTATGACACCTAAAAAGCGAATCTTTACATACAAATTATTTTTTTTAATTCAGATTTTAAAACATTTAAATTATAATCATTTTTAAAATTTACATTAGCACTACCTCAGTGGCTAAGTGTTCGATGTTATGTTTGGGGTTTCCGGGTTCGGTACACGTCTGTGTGGTTTCGTTTACTTCGTAGTATGGCCTGCAGATTCAAAAAATAACTAAAGAACACTAAGATAAGGGATGTTTGGCGCGTGTCGCGATGGGGCCGTGCATGCATTGCCGCTTGCGGAAGAGGAGGTCGCGGGTTCGAATC
>BOPP01000066.1:1757105-1798596 GCA_017312745.1 Gryllus bimaculatus | reverse complement strand
GTTGTCGTTTTGGAAGCGGGTTGCGTGGTGATGAGTGTGTTGCGTGTTTAGGTTGTGTGTGAGGTTGTTTGAGGGGGTTGGTGGTGGATGGAAGTGTGTTGCGTGTTTTTGGAAGTTTTAGGGGTGTGGTGGTGGATGGAGTGTGTTGCGTGTTTGGGAAGGGGTTGGTGGTGGATGGAGTGTGTTGCGTGTTTGGGAAGGGGTTGGTGGTGATGGAGTTGGTGTTGGCGTGTTTTGGAGGGGGTTGGTGGGTGGGATGAGGTGTGTTGCGTGTTTGGGAGTGTTGTGGATGAGTGGCGTGTTAAGTGTGTGGTGGATGGAGTGTGTTGCGTGTTTGGGAAGGGGGGTTGGTGGGGTGGAGTGTTTGCGTGTTTTGGAAGGGGTTGTGGTGTGGATGGATGTGCGTGTTGGGGGTGTGGGTAGTTTGCGTGTTTTTGGAAGGGGTTGGTGGGGGATGGAGTGTGTGGCTGTTTTGGAAGGGGGTTGTGGTGCGATGAGTGTGTTGCGTGTTGTTGGAGGGGTTTTGGGTGGATGGAGTGTGTTGCGTGTTTCTGGAAGGGGGTGTGGTGGAGTGATGGAGTGTGTTGCGTGGTTTTGGAAGGGGTGTTGGTGGGTGGATGGAGTGTGTTGCGTGTTTGGAATGGGGTGAGTGTGTGTGGAGAGGTCGTGGTGGTGTTGCGTGGTTTGGCTTCTGGGGAGATGCGTGGTTTTGAAGGGGTTGGTGGGTGGATGGAGTGTGTTGCGTGGTTCTGGGAAGGGGGTTGTGTGGGTGGATGGAGTGTGCTTGCGTGTGTTGGAGCGGGAGTTGGTGCGGTGATGGAGGTGTTGTGTGTGTTGGAAAGGGGGAGTTGTGTCGTGGGAATGGAGTGTGTTGCGTGTTTGGGAAAGGGGTTGGTGGGTGTGTGCTGTTTGGAAGGTGTGGAGAGTGTGTGCGGTGGAGGTTGTGGTGATGTTGCGTGTAGGGGGGGTGAGTTGCGTGAGTGGTGGGGCGAGGTAGGAGGTGGGGTATTGTTCGTGTTTGTGGTGGATGTTTTGTACGTTCTTGGAATATGGTGTATGGTAATAGGGGTGTAGTTTTGGATAGAAGTTAGTTGTAGTTATGTGCAATGAATGGTTATTTTTGAGAAATGTTAATAGAGGGTGGTGGCATTTGGTTTTTTGAAATTGAGGGGTAAGGGTGAGTGGCGTTGTGTTGTCTGCGCTTTGGAATTGTGGCTGAATGTAGTTTTATCAGGATGTTGAGTAGGAAGGGTGGGTTAGGTTGCTTTGTATGTGTACTTGGAAATTGTTTGTATAGTGCGGGTGTGTTGATGTTTGAGAGATTGTTGTAGAATGTTTTTTTTGAGAATTGTGGGTTCGAGGGTGTGTCGCTGGTTGTGGTCTTAGGATTGTAGATCGTGAGTGGGTGATATGTATAGTATGTGTGTTTGGAATTGTGGATGGATGGGGTGGATTGTGTTAGCGATGTGTTTTGGAATTGTGTGCGGATGGGGGATATTGTGTAGATTGTGTTGGAATGCGTGGTGGTGTGTGGACGTTACACGGTTTGCACATTCGCTGTGGAGTGGGAGTTGTTGTTCTAATTTAGGATGGTTCGGAGTTGTGAATGTTGTAGTGTGTATTTGGCGACTTGCGCGGTGGAGGAGAAGAAGGTGAGTTGGTGTGTTTATGGAATTTGGTGTGAAGGTGGGTGTAGTTGTATACTTGTTTTTCTGGCAATTGTAAAGGGAATGTGTTTTGTTTTCGAAATGTGGGTGGTGTCGGTGGACTCTCTGTGTTTTTATTTGTTGGTCGTGAGTGTTGGGGGTATGCTTGTTGTTTTGTGGAAATATGTGGTAGGAGGGGAACTGGATATGTTTGTCCGGTGTTTTGGGGATAGTGGATGGGAGTGTGTAGTGAGTTGTGTTTGGGAATTGGGGGTGGAAGGTGAGTGATTTGGTGTGGATGTTTGGGACATTGTAGAAGGTCGGTGAGTGTGTTGGTAATGTTTTATGGAATTGTGGGCTGGAATCTGGATAGTGTTTGTGGTGTTTTCGAGATCGTGAGTATAGAGGTGTTTGTTATATGTGGGTGGAATGTTTTGTGTTTTTCGAATTGTTGTGGAGGTGGTGAGTTTATTATTGTGGAATTGTGGGCCGCTATGTAGGGGTTTTTTGATTGTGTGGTTGAGTGTGGTGTAGTTGTCGTGTGTCGCCTTGGGATTAGTGAATGAGGTGGAGGACGTGTATGTATTTTAGATGGGAGAGGGAGGTTGTGTGTGTTGGATGGGGAGGGAGGCGTTTGTCTTTTCTGGATTGTGGGTGGGAGGGAGGGATGGTAGTGTTTTGTGCGTGTTTTTTGGATTGTGCGCGGATGTACGTGGCATTTTTATTTCCCGGTTTTGTAACCTTAGTTTGGTAGGATGAAATGAAAATAGAAGCATTTATAATAGTTTGAGAAAAATCATTGTTTTTTGTTTTTTGATCCTTTGCGTCCAATGGTGGTTGAATATATGGATGTGAAATATTAGTATTTTTGGAATGTGAAAATATTCATTAAGTAGCGATGAATTCAATTTGAGAGTGTAGTAAATCGTTGTTTTGTATGATTGGGGGTGGGGTATGAAATGGAGTATGTTTGGAAGTGTTTGGTTTTTCCATGTGGGTGGGTCTTGCTCGCCATCTGTACTTGAATTTATAAGCTTTAAGGAGTAAAGAGTTTCCAATGCCGGTTGAATGCGTAGTTGGAGACAATTACTGATTGAAGTTGTTCTTTACGTTGGTATAATTGTAACTTATGAAATGTACATTGTAGGCTAATAACTTATGCTGCTCAGGTCCACAGTTCAGGCTTTACAAGAAATTGTTTGTGTTACGTTTGATTCGCTAGGATTATTTTCGAGCCATTGTCATATTTGAATTGAACTCAAGGAAGATAGTAATTAAATTGCCTAACTCCAACTGCCTAAAGATTTTTAAAATTTGCTTTAACATTATGTATGCGTTGCTACATGTTTTTTGATATATTTTGTCCTGACAATGCTTTATTCTCACCGTCTGTAATGAATTTGTACTAATTTATTTTTTGTCGAGTTTCCTAGAAGTACTTATTGTATTTATTGATCATAATATGTTAATAATTCAAATATTAATGTGTTATATGTATATATTCCTTTAATACTGCTTTGTACAAATTTGTTACATAAATGTTCTCATTGCTAGACATGTTATCTGAAAGTTATGCTTGTAAAAGGTATGCTTTGTTCTTTCTTGTTATCAGTACGATTTTACTATCTTTGGATAACTAAGTGAAGACTGAAAGGCATCCTTTTCATTATGTTTACTTGTCTTAAGGGTTTTCTATTCTAATAGATTTTTGTACGTGGTGTCGAGAGCCATATGGCCTACTGGGATGAACTCTAAAAATACTCCTCAATGAGTGTTTGCCGAATCGCGAGGTCACTTTGAACGACCATACTAGGATCTTGGAGTAACGATTGTTAGAAACCGAAACGTAATCGTGTAGCACTTCTCTTTCACACGCAACACACTCCATCCACCCACCAACCCCCTTCCCAAAACACGCAACACACTCCATCCACCCACTAATCCCCTTCCCAAAACACGCAACACTCCACCCACCCTCATGCAAAACACTCAACCCAGACTCTTGTGCACCGTACCCGAAACACACACAACAAACACACACACAATATCACGACCCTTAACTGAAAATAATTCCTATTTTTGGAATAGCTCTTTGTCGCCTAACCAATTACTAAAAATTAGTAAGTTTTCACCAAATCATATTTCAATTAACTACTAAGCCAGTTGCTTGCTAAAATAATTACTCTTGATTACTATTCACCAAACCATATCGAATCAATTCGTTCACAGACACCAAAAAACGGATCATTAAAAAATCTAATAACTAAACCAGTCACGAATTATAACAAACTCTGTAAATGAGCATAACTTCATTCATCGTGTTCCTCTTTGCAAACTGCATTTATGATTTGAGACTAATGATATTGTCTCGAATTTCTTTCCCAGTCACTCTTAAGAGATATTTGTTGTAGTTCGCCTTGGAGCGCCAGTGTTACGCAATAACTGTATTATGGGCCACTTACCTTCCTATCTTCCGATACATACTTTGCAAATCCGTGAACTTATATGCACCTCTACACCGCTTCAACAAACTGTAACCGAAAGAAAGTCGCTGTATTTTATATCGACCTACTTGCACAGTCGCTCTGTAGTTGGACCGATGGCTTAGCCAGGACATTTTTTGCCACCCTAAGGTGTCATTGCGAGGGAGTCGTCTCACTTCTCTGATGCACTCCGGAGACTTAATCTAGAAAAAATAAATTATATTTAATATGACAATAGTTTCAATTTTAATTTTTTTTTATACACACATAATTGTCAGGATTTAATGTTCATTTTTACTTCTACGGCCGCTCTGTAGACAATTTTGTTTATGTATGACCTATCATTCCATTTCTGAATAATCATGATTACTAGAATAAAATAGTAATACCATTTGAATGTTCAATAATTAATTTAACTCTACGCAACGAAGATCGTCTCAACGTTTCAGATAATATCTTTTCTCCATGAACATGTTTTTTGAAGTCCCTTCCCTTTCTTTAATCCAATTCTTAAAGCACCAATTTCTTTAAACTCTGTATGGAATGTTATTATAGTCTGCTGTATTTATGTAGTATACACAACATTTGTGATTTTAATAATGTTCAACTAACATTAACACCATTCTAATCATATTTTCTATTAACGTTTAAACGGGTGTTACTGTTTTCCATTCGCCGAACTTGCGCAGATCCGTAAGAGACCTTTCAAGTAGTGCAGGTCGAAATCTGGCCAGACTTTTCTATTGAAATACATTCGCTATTCGTTTGTGCTGTGGACAAAATCAGCTGCCATTGCGCACTGAAGTTACTAATGGGGAAAAAAAAATGTTGAGGGGATTGGCCGCGTTGTTTTCGGGAAAGCCATGGACAACTCTTGCTGTAGCGAGCAGTGTGAGCGCGAATGAACACTTTATTATTTTTATTATTATTATTATTATTATTATTATTATTATTATTATTATTATTATTATTGTTTTCATTCATCTAAAACGTTGGCTTTGCATTATTGCAGATTTCAATGCATTCAGAAGAATACCGAGACAATCTCATGTTGCTTGACGATGTTTTCTATGATACCTGCCACCGAATAGTGCGCTGAATACACCTTCAGAAGGTTTCCTTTCGCAGCACTGATAAGAATGAACGGATGCAGGCAGTGCCAGAACGTTATCTCCGATTGCATCAAATGTCAATGCTACTGAAATAAATGCAAAATTGTTCTAACATTGAGAGAGAATTGAGGGGTTTACTTTCAAAAAGCGGCTTTTCCACATTTGGTGAAAAATGAGATTTGTTTCTATAGGAGTCCGTTGTAGTTATACGTCGTTCTATAAACAAACGCTCTTTGTTCACTCCAGAAGGCTTCAAAATGTGTTAATAACAGAACGCAAACTTTCCATTACCTTAATTTCGTTGCAAAGTACGATCTTTCCAATCCAGCTTTCAGATATCCTTGTGTCACTACGTTTAGGCGCCGTATTCTATGAAAATGAAAATTTATCATTCTATAGAAATCAAACTAACCTAAGCATTGACCAAGCTGATACTGAAAATGATTAGTATTGTGAAAGTCAGTAGTTAGGAGTTGCTGATCTTCATATACGATGAAAAATGCCACACAAAATATTGACATCGAAAGGAAATGATTAACTCTTGTGTAAATATATAATGAAAACCAAGTTTGTTTTCATGAAAAAATACCTTTTCACCAAATATACAAAAAGAAATCGTAATTAAATTTCAAATTGAGACTTTTCCAAATTTTTAGCTCAACTTTTTTCATAATGGCTAGATATTCTTGTATCTTGTACTATTGTTTTAACCTTCACTACTCAAAGCGCATCATCCCAACATTAGCAGCTGAATGTTTTTAAACAAATGATAATGACTTTCTGGTTTTTTCTCAAAAGAAGCTGAATGCAAAAGTCCCATTTTCAAACAGACCCTCCATATTAAGGGTTATCGTGCACAATTATTTGATTTTTTTTTTTTGACACATGTTGATTGTTTACAGTCGAGTTTGGGGTCTCGTTTACCTTTTTAAATAAAAAATGTTATGTTTTGGTATTATTGGTCCTGCTCATGCCGACTGAAACCTTTTAGAAATCTCCAAAAACGTATGGGCGGTTCAAACACCGCTTCAATAAATGAATCGTAAAAATCGTCGACCGATGTAGGGTTAGCATCTTATTGTTGTCTCCACACCACATAATGCATATTTTTAATTTCAAATACAAGCGATCAATTTTCTAATTTCTTCAGAATTGAAATATCCGCCTTCTAAGTGCAAGCGAATTTTGACCGCTTTATGCACAAAACTGTCAATACAAATCTAGGTTGTTGTAATTTAGAAGAATTTAAGGCACTAGAATGGATAAATCTACGCAGACTGGGAATCGAACCCACTGCTTCACGAGTTTTAGAACACTGTCAATGAGCTATTCTTTCGCTTTTCTAACCCTGTTCTTATAACATTTTATGTTAACGCGATGTGAAAGCAACATTACGTTTACAAAAGTTAATGTCAGTTCGGTTTCATAGGCAGGAATCACTGAAGTGTCTGCTCTGCACTTCAACTATTTAGTTCTCAATGGATGTTATGGTATTTTATACTCTCTCCAATAAAATAAATTTAATATTCATAGTTCGATGTACAGAACGTAGTTTCGAAAATTAACGTTAGTTAGCGCTGTCGGCAAGCAGGGATGTCTAGCGCCATCAACGTCTCGGGCCAAGTCATTTTCGAAGCGAAACTTAATGTTTCCAAGAGTGTATGTATACGAGAAAGTAAATAAGTTTTCACACAAAAGTACAGTAATGTTTACACATGAGCAACGATTCTATTAAAAAATGCAGGCCCACAGAAAACTTACCAAGCGTAGGGACCTTTCATATTTGACATTTCTTATACAACAATTTCCCTTTAAGAAACGATTACATAATATCCCTACTTAATTCGGCCTATTACCTATACGTATATTTCACGGGAATGTTTCCTCTCCCAGAGATATTTAATTGTTTCGCGAACAATGATGAACAAGAAACTAACACGCCCTTTTAAGTAATCTTTGGTGATGAACACCGAAGCCCCCGTGCGACGGGCAGAATCGCTAATATCCCACGCGAAGGCAGCGTGAACAGCTCGTATCTGACGAAAATCTGTTGAGCAGTGTATATTTTATGAAATTTGTCATCAAGAAACATTGACAAATTAATCAAGTTACAAGAGGATTCCTATTAAAATTACAAGCTAGAGTAATTGGTAATTTATTAACAATGAATTTATAAATGAAACTAAGGTAGAATAATTAAACTTTAATGTTAAAATTACAACAGCTGAAATTATGTTCTATCCAAACGAGGAACTATCTTTTGAAGGAACATTACTAACCATCTTTTGAAGGAACATTAACACGATCTTTAAGCAGACTGTCAGATTGTGATAAGTTTATATAATCATTTGAATATTGCGGTAATGGAACGAAATCATATTCCTAGAAAATTTGAATATTTTAACATTAACAACCATTTATATAGGCAAGAAATTTAAATTACTTAATTTTATAGCAGATATCTTAAGGTATGAAAATTTAAAAAATCAGGCTGTTACCAGAAAATGTCACACTGCACGTTTAGTACAAAATTAACATTAAGGTCAACCTTTTCACAATGGGATTTTGTAAAGAGACTCCAGAATCGCTATAACTATCGTTACTGCACCGTTTACACCGCTCGCTATCTGACAACTCCAAGCGCAATAGATCTTCCAGCTCGGAAGACAAACTCGTGAGAAATTTTTGGCTGTGGATTTCGCATTGCAAACTTTTGGTGTTGACTACTTCAACGGTCTGAAACCAAAAATTCTCTTATACTTATGTAGGAGCGGAGGTTAAAGTTCAGTACACGGTACACCCTTAGAGAAGCGCGACGGCGGGGGGGAGTGGAGAGGAGGGGAAGGGGAGAGATTGGGAAGGGGAAGGGAGAGTAGGAGAAGGAGGGGAGAGGAGGGGAGTCTCCTTAAGCCATCCTTCAAATTACGCTAAGAACTCTGATAGAAATTAATAAAACTTACCGATTGGCGATTGTTACTGCTCGTAGAGTTTGGAAGGCGCTCAAGGAACGCAAAAACCTCTCAGTTGGGTTTTTGTCCCCTTGAAAGCGTTTCCAGACATTCTGCAAGTAGCTGTGCGGACTGGCAGCTGCGCGACGCCAAGGGCAGACAACGCTTCACTTGCGTCTCCCGTTCCTTCTAAATGCATGTCGCGCGCCCAGTTTTAGGTCCTACAACAGACAGTGGGTTACGGCAAAATGCTGAAACCCTCGTCATGTAAGCCAGTTTTATGAAGAAACTTCCAACTAGTCGCGAACCGACCCGCTGATGAAAGAACTTAATAACGCCAGAAAGCTCTCCTCTTGCTGCGTGTTTAAAACGACACTTGCAAAAAGCGCGCTTAGTCTTTCGATTCGGCACCCCCAAACCCCATATTCCAACCAACTCTTGCCACGATGGTACTTTCGGTGACCAAACATGCTCTCATCTGTTTCCACTTTTACACCTGCGCCTCCAATGGTTCACTATCAGCCGCACTGACGCACACCTCACGACAAAAACTCATCCAGTCGGTCACGGTTCTATTGCTTACGTTCAGTTCATTCATAATAAACTCACACGGTACTTTCATGACCCCAAGATAAGCCATTACCAATACCAGAATCGTACTCAACTTTCTTACCGCGAACCATGACCCCTTCCGCACTGAACACTTTCGCACATGAGTGGTCCCTTTCTTGCTACACTTCCACTCGAAACAACTCCTTTCGCTTGGCCAACTTCATTGGACACTTACAGACACCTAAATCCTGCAGCAATCAAACCTCGTTCTTGCGCCCATTCAATAACAGCCAAACACCCCCTTCGATGCAACGCGTAAAAAAAGACATTTATTCTCGCTCAAACACAAATCAGAAAGAATCTTAAGAACGCAAGAAACGTAACTGTACGACAGCAACGTAGCTAACCACTTCAACAGCTACCCCGACACAGAAAAAAATCACTTTAACGCTACTATGCACAACCATGTAATGAAGCTCCGACAAGATACTACGGTGAAATTGCCCTCCCCCCTCACTTTTGACGTCACGTTCGTGACCATTATGAACCATTATAATTATTTCAGAAGTGTATTTTTACAATTTAATTAAATCGCCCACGCTTTGCATTTTATATATATGTACTAAGTTACGCATATTGATCACCACTCCTCCCCACCGAAAGATTCCCGTCATATTCCCCTAAACACCCCTCGTCCGGCGCTTTCCCCTTCCCCGGAGGGGCGCGAAGTTCCGGTTTAAACGACTTGCTTAGGTTGTACCGTATACGACGTTTCAACCGGGGCGGATTTTAACGACTCAAAACATTGCCAAAAAGGATCAATAAAATTCTCTTAAAGTGTTTGAAAACTGCACCAGCAAAGAAAAATGACGAAAAAGATTGATGAAGCGTTGTCTGCCTTGGCGTCGACTTCAAATGGACAACTCAAGCCGTTTGACATGTTAGATTTAATCGAGGCTTCTTCCTTTTGTTCAAGTGAACTAAGGTTGCAAAATTTTGACTGACTATTCTTTATTTATCGCTAAATCGGCCGAACTTACAATGGCGCCTATTGAAGTCACAGGATCCTTAGACTACATAGTACTCGACCGCTATACTCAATATACGAGGAAAGAAATCGAATAGGCTACTAAGGAATTATCTGGAGAACATTTGTTGCATATTGTTTGAAACAAGTACTATTGAAATGATATTAAAACATATGAAATCTGCGAAAAAGTCTTTAAAAGTGACGAAAAAGAGTAAAAAGTACTTCATTGAAACAGTCGAACACTACAAAGTCAAAAAAGCCTTTGCTGGGGCAGTCTCAAAACACTTAGTATAGACATTTTTGTTATAACGTAAGGTTATAACAAAAATGTCTATACTAAGAGGCATTGTTCTGAAGTGAAAAGGAAAAATGTCCTTTTATTAAAATCCACACATTTAAAACAAATGTAAGTACAGTCGAGTAAACATTACTTTACGTATAATTAACTATTTCTTACACGAATACACGAGACGTTAGAAGAACTTGACCAAATTGAGAGATTTCCTAACACTTAAACGTCTATTTTCCAAGTAATTGCATTGTTTTATAATTAAATTATATAATTAAATAAGTTTTTCAAATGCACTGTATTACGTGAGGAAGAGATTCATGAATGAAGGAAGGAAACAAACCCTGAATCACACGAACTTCCAAGGCCCTACTTCTGATTTTAAGACTACAATGTCCGAGGCGTTTCTTATCAGCGCACCAGCGGCATGGCCTTCGTTTTTACCAGCTGCCGCGAAGGCTCTCCACAAATCTTACCGAAAGAGTGCTCGAATCAGAAAACTATAATAGTTTTGATTAACTGCACAAATTGCATTTTATTATAATGAATTAATTTTTTCACTTACATTAACAATTATCAATTCATTACCATTTACGTCAAACACTAAACATTCTTTTTTAAATGTCAATTTTTTTGACAGTATCTTGTATCTGCTATATACGACCTCAATCGATAACTTTTGTAGCATTTCAACCCATAAAATCTTTATCAACATTTGTACAAATGCTCAATTTCGGAAGAATTTTTAAGTAACCATTCTAAAGTTGCCTTACTGCGCTTTCTATGTTTTACCTAAATCACACGGCAGCCACAAGGAATATCTATGATCTGAATGTTTTATCCGTAATTTATATAGAAAAGTTTAACGTCTAAGTTTCGCTGACATGAAATTTCGCCAGCTAGTACCACACTATCGAAAACGCTTAAATGTTTCAAGCGACATTCATTATTGCAAATAGTATATGGCAGACTTCTATCATGTGGATTTTACGTGACGCCTTTCGCCTTCCGTGATGCCTAGAACATCTCACGGCATCTATGAATCAAAGTCATTTTGAAATGTGTTCAAAAGCGATTTTAGGATTCTTTTAATGTAAATCCTCAGATGAACAAAACTTGCCAGTTTTACAAAGAACATTATGATTAATTAACCTCGACTATTTTACACTTCGTGGAGTCCTTTCCCCAAAATATTTTCAACAAAAATTCTTAACTTTTTCAAGTATTGGAAGTTTAAGCCATTTTTGAAAAATGAAAAGGATTCACTTTAAATATTTCCAAAAATCTAAACACTTATCAAGCTCGCAGGGCCTCGAGATCAACTACATCGATCGAAGAATACCAAGGAGAAATTTATCTTACCGGTTTGCGCACTAGTATTGACCACAGGCGGACGAAAATTTTGTTTTATCGTCCTCTAATTTCACGGTACCAACAACACACAAAATGTGGATTGTGAGACGACGTGCGAGATAAAATAATTTACTATAGGAATAATCCGCTTTTTGGATACCAGGTCTCCACAATTCGCGTTTTTCTGTTGAAAAATTGCAGAGTTTTGCCGAATCATAAACAATTCTCTTAACTACGTGACGAGAAAATAAAAGAATTTCTACAGAAGCTTACCTTTCGCCTATTCCGGTAACATGGCGCACTAGTCCCCCCGAACCATAGTTTTCAAAAACACTCATTCACCGTTCACGTGTCCCCGTCGACTGAGAGAAACCGGGTCTCTCGGCTCCAGAACGCCATTCTCGGCTCGTGATTGGCTACAGATGTTTCGTTGTGTGAACACATTTACAACCACGCGAAATACGCACTGTCTATCAAAACATTTTAAAGAACTCATGTAAGTAAATATAAATTTCCTCACATTTTAGTTAGTGTATTTTGAAAGGTTGGTTTAAAAAGATGTGCGGCGTCTTTAATTAGGTTATTTGTGATGAACGTTGTTTGAGCACTGTAAAAAGATCCAAATTCATATAATAAATAATTCGTTTATTCTTCTCTCAATAAATTTACACTAGGATATAATTACTTCATTTATCTTCGAATTCATTATCACTTTTCAAAAAATTTTCTATCATTAATATTTTATTTTTCTATTTATTTTTATCACCCTTCTTTAAAAGGCATATTTATTGTCCAAAACATATTTATTGTCCAAATCATTAAATTAGTCTTTTAACAAACACTTCAATTATTGATAATTTTTCTTTATCTGCTGAGTAATTGCGAGCATCTTTCCTAAACATTATTTTTATATATTCTTCAACTATCTCAAAAAAGGTTCAAGTTGATCAAGCACAAACTAATAAAAGTAAATAAATAAATAAATAAATAATGTACTAGAAGTTATGGACGTTTTGATTTAATTCATTTTGAAGTACCAACCAATTTTATGATTGCTATTGCCAACATTGGTCATTTTTATGTGCTAAAATCAAATTAAAAATATAACACAAACTGTCTTATCAATGTTAGTATGTATTAGGCTTTTGGAGTCAAATGTCTGACTTTTCCGGCTAGCTAATGATGTCCTCCATGGTAAGCATTTGGTACTACACACTTATAACGCAGTACCAACAATCATAACTGACACTTCATGGAATAAGACGTGTCAGAAAGTGGTGCAGTACAGCGGGAGGAAAGGGCATTATTAGGCCAAATCCAAAAAAAAAAAGTACAGTCAAGATGATCTGTCTCGGAAACCCTTCAAAATAGGAAACATGTTTAGATGAACATTTTTACTCAGAGTGGCCTACCAAAATATTGAGGAAGCCCTCCTGGAACACATGTATAATAGTTATAATTCATAAATTTGAATGACAGCCATTTACTAACTTATTGTAATTGATAATTACAATAAACGTAATTACGTAACGTAGCGATCGCATCATCAAGAAGATTCAGTTGCTTACGGCAAAAGAAAATTATCGATTTTGCAAGTTCCTCTAAGTGAAAATTACTGCTACATAAACATGTATACATAAACATATACATCGTAGTTATCAGAGGAACAAACGATTCCTATCGACAACTTGTTTCAATAATTGGTTGTTCAGTTTTACAATAATAATTAAATTTCTTTACACTACAAATAATCATTTTATTTATTTATTTATTTTCCCCCATCCCGGATTATCCGATTACCCGGATTGTTCGGATTATCCGATATTTCGGATTTGCGGGTTTCGGATTAGCGATGTTCTACTGTATTTAAATACTTGTGTCAGAGTGTTTCAGCAAAGTATTTAAATACTAAATTTCAAGAATTTTTGACCAAACCCAACCCTGGTTATTTTCTACAATTACAACTAGACTATACTGAGATTACACATATGCGAGTGCTATGGCTCTTCGTACTCATCAGCGTTGCAAGTCACAAACGTCTGATGCACGCAATACATTAGTAGCTCTGTCTCTGGAATATCGAAGTGTTCCACATATTTTATAATCACCAACAGAAACAACGATTTCTTTAGTCGGCTGCAATAGATGAGCAGTAACACAGAAGACTGCAACTTCGCTAGCCGGGAGGTCCTAGGATTCGACTTCCCATCGTGGCATTTCTGACACTAGCCACGTAGATGGATGCAGCCGCTGTCTGATCTGATCAGTAGTTTTCCGTGGTTTATCTCATTATCAGGCGAATGCTGGATCAGTACCGCTTATATACAATTTCGTTAGCAACCAGGCCACAGACAGCAAGACATTGCTTCCCCCTTATCTTTGTCTTCTCTCCTCCCCTACACACTCACACATACGTTTTTCTGCTCTTAGACCGGTCAGCAGTATAAAACTTGTACCGGATGGAAAATTTTTGGGAAGGGCATGATGTTGAATTTTGTGGTTTTAGTTTCTTCGTGAGTTCATCCGCAATTTGACAAAAGTGTTGGGTGAAGAGATTTGCCACTTTTCCGGATTACTTGCTTCTCTTTCATTATCCTTTAAAACAAGTTGATGTGGTCGTCTTTTTTACGATATTCCACACTGCTCTAGTTATGTTACTAGCGTTCAAAATACCCTGATTATTTTTCATTATTTTTGCCTGAATAATTACTTTCCTTAAAATTCTTTTGTATTCTCGGAAGTAAACATGAAAACCGGGTGATACATTATGATGTTTCGAAATAAAGTAAAGCGTACGTTTGTTTTTACACGATAACTTCTGTAATCTATTTCCTTGTGTGATTCATTTTAAATATAAAAAACAAATCTCTAACCTCTTAAGTATACATTATATGGAAATGTTTAATGTCAATATATAATGAATTTAGAAATCAGGAACACTGCAATATATATTTATTTAAATAGTGACAATTATATGTAGTACGATTGCTCATGCTAGGCTAAACCAGTATCATACCAGGTCAGCCAGAATCCCCTTTTTATGCACCCACACATCACGCTATATTTCAGAATGTAAATTAATCCACAAGTATATTATGCATATATTCATTGCAAATACATTTACATTTATAATTTTGTTTCACAGAGAGTAATTAAAAGTCAACAATAAAATTATCCACGCAATAACTTCAGAGGGAGATTAGTACATAATACACATGCCTAGTGGAATGTGGCATACACATGCATACACATGTTTTAATTGAATACTATACATTATCATCGTTGCGGTCAAAGAACAGCACATTAGAGAGAACGCAGTTGGTTGTTTCGCCTTCTCTAATCGCTTGCCGTCGCTCGGTGGGTGAATGCCGATTAATATAACAAAAATGTGTAAATTTTAGAAGGAAGAAAAATCCTCAGTACTCCATGTCATTCTTTGGGCTAAGATAAAACTTGGGCAAAAGCCCAGTAAAAATTAAATCTTCCGGGAATTCCCATTTAAAAAAGATATTATTTCCACTTAGAGGATGCCGCAAGAAATGGATAATTACGGTGGATGCAATTCCCTACACACAGCGTCTCACCGAGAAGCCCTAGTGTTCCAGTCCCAACGACGGCGTAGTTTCAACCTAGTTAGACAAGTCGAATTCAATCCCTGTTTGAAGGAGAATTCTAGCTACTGGCTGTTCTGATCGGTAAGCTTCTCATACCAATACCCGTCGAATGCCGCAAAGTACTCTAACAAACGGACCACGGACGGGGTGCTGTCCTTCCTTTCACTTTCTTGTTCTATCCTCAAACCCTTACGTACACACACTGACTCTTACATGCACTCCACTATCACACATGCCGGGAGACCAGTCAGAAACTTTGCCGTGACTAAAGTGACGCCCCACTGAAGGAAATGCCAGGAGGGGACGTGTATGTAGTTCTCGTTCATTTGTAAAACAATTATTTACTAAGATCGTATTTTCTCTACTACCTCCAGCTAGCCTTAGTACCCATCGGCGACTGTTAGTTACGAGGAAGAAGGTATGAGATGACTGGCCGTACTCTCCAACACACGACGTCAGAGCACGGATTCAGGGGAGAGTAGATATTGTTCGAATAATAATTCTGTCTATTCGACAGCTGGGGTGGAAGTAGAGCGATGTTGTCACTTACTGGAGATGCAGACACGTCGTGTCGCCGTTCTTGCAACAGATCAAAACAGGAGAAAGAAACTAATCGCAATAAAAGCACATTGCAGTTGAGGGCAAAGAACCGCACACGCGATGCATAACCAAAGAAGTAATGGCGCTCTTCAATTTACAGCTGCTTCACGCTAAGATTTCATTATTTTTTCTTAATAAGTATCGGCAACTCCGCTGGAAATATTATTTATACAATGGGAAAGGCATAGGAAGGTAAGATCACGCGCGGAACGTGATCTAATGATTGAGGTGCTCACGAAAAAAAAAGAACAGTTGCAGTGTACCAGATCCACGATACTGTAACAATGGAACTTGTTTTTCGTGCGGCATTCGCGTCGAAGTGATCAGCAGCCCTGGACCAGAGCTGTCGACCAGCAAAGTCCTGGCAGGCTTTGCAAACTCGCACAAATCAAGCAACGATTAGGCACAAGGCTAGGATAAAAACACGGCCTTCCGATCACCCGTGCGCGGGAAGCAGTGGCACAGAGCATGGGGAACGGAACGAGGCGGCGGCGGCGGCTGAACGTGAGGAAGATCCGACGGAGAGAGGATGGGGAGATTTAATTAAGCTTACTTCCATTTTACGCAACAAATAGAATTTATCCCTTTCCCTGCCAGACGATAGGTGATATACCCATGTAATCACGGGCTGTAGTAAAGTACTTTCTCTCACACATTTGTTTGGTCAGAATATATGCTTGGTAGCTTCTTAACAAAGAAAAATTGGTTGACGGAAAACATGTTTGTCCATCTGTGAACACTAGTGACCAAACCGTAAACAGAATGTTCACCAAAATTGATATTCCTCAATCATTCTGACTGATAAAGCTTGAATTTCAAACAGATACTTCGAGAAAGTTTTAACATTTTAAAAATTTATTGGAGAGTGGATTTTCTCCCCTTCTGATACTACATAAGATGCTTAAAGAATTGGCTTTTTTTCTTTAGCTTTTTAAGGTTTTTTTTTCTCCCAATTTTTGAAAATTGCAAAAGTTCAAAATTATATCGGCATCTACCAACAACTATAATACTAATAAAAAAAGAACTTCCTTCATGGAATCTGTTCATCAAAAAACAGATCTCCAAATAAGGTCTAGTTCCAATATCTGAAAATGAGAGGATTTTGCATTATATTTCTTGAAGCATATGCAACATTTAACAATTTTCAAAAATGGCTGCAAATTGTTTCTTCATTTCTTAGCAAAAAATGGCAAAGAAAGTGATCCTGGATTCATTTTGGGAGAAACTGTATTTTCAAAAATTGGAAAAAAAATAATTAACATGACAATAGTACACTATTGTTGATAGATTTTGTCAGTTTGAAATTCTCAGAATATCTTTATATTTTTGGTGGTTTGTTTGTTTGTTTTTTTTGTTTTTTTTTTTGTCTTGTTTTGTTTTTGTCATATTTGTTGAGTCTTTCTGAGAAATGTTAACCTAATGCTTGTTAGGTGTTGAGTGCTTAAGGAGTAATCCTCCTTTTCTTTATGCATTTATTCCTATTATGGAATAATCCTCTGTTACTTTATATATACAGTAAGTAATAGTAAGTAAGGTGTAGTAGCCATAGTACTCTGTACATCCTCGTCAAGAGGACAGCCCGGTAGCATTTCCCAGTATGTGCCTTCCACACGTGTGTCACTACCCCACGACCAGAATTAAGAAAGTGGTCGGGTTTAGGATGCTTCACAGGAGTTGGACTAGCCTCTGCGAAGCAGGCAAACTAGTTTTGTCAAAACAAATTTCACACAAGATTGTCTGGAACATGGACCTCCTTGGTGACAGGCAAACTACTTCACTCTGAATCATTGGCCACCTGGTTACTCGACAATGAAACAATGCTCAAATGTTGAATCCGTGGCGATGCTATTGCTTTAAAAGAATTAATTTCTATTGTGTTGCACATGTAATATTTAAATGATAAAAGGAATTAGATTTGTAACCTTATTTTTAGGCATTCATTCATAAGGCAATATATTGGATGCCCTTCAGTTCTGGATGTTTAATTTGAAATTATCCTTGTCTGTACAATATGCTACAAAAAATGTTACAGATGAAAATAATTAATGTTTATTTCTTATATAGAAGAAAGTAAAGGATACTGCTTCTGATTATCGAAATAAGTGCAGATATGCAACACAAGAGTGTTGTTTGGATTTGTTTCAACTTATAATTGTTTTATTAATTCATATTAAAACAGCTCATAAAACACATCGTGAAAGAAATATGATTAAAAATAGACTAGGAAGGCTTGATTTAAATCAGAGGTAAAAAATTGATTTATGTAAATCATTTTCATCTGAAGGAGAAGTGACAATATATACTTTAATTACATTTCTTAATTTATTACATCTTTAGAAATGAAGAAAAATATTGTCGTCATGGAAATTTCAACTGCAAACTGCCAGATTTATCTTCATCTGAACACTGATCAGTGACCACATTCAAAATAAGTAGTAATTAATCAGCAAACAAAACATTCAAAGCCTAATCTGCATGAGGAAAATTATGGCCAAAGAACTCTGACATTCTTTAACCTGTACTTACCATGGTAAAGATATATGTAAGCATTTAATGACATTCATGAAACAGTTCCTCAAGAGAGAAATTCTAATGATAAAATACATTTTATATTTACAACTCCGCTTCTAGAAAATGGTTGTGGTTGAAATGAAGCAGGAAATAATTAAATGGAGGGTTTCAAACACGGAGAATAACAATTCAACAGTGTAATTACTTTCTATACGA
The DNA here is from genome assembly GCA_017312745.1 of Gryllus bimaculatus. Lineage (NCBI taxonomy): Eukaryota > Metazoa > Arthropoda > Insecta > Orthoptera > Gryllidae > Gryllus > Gryllus bimaculatus. Next base: position 1,780,242 of record BOPP01000066.1, on the reverse strand, counting down.
TATTTAATTAAGGCAAATAATTCTTTCATACAAAGACATATAGGAACCAGTGATCAAACGCACATAACAACTAATAAACTACACTAGAAAATAGCACACTATGCAGCAATGCTGAATATGCCTTTTTAAAGAAAAAGTAAGAAAATATCATTAGGTTTATAATTCTCCCTTTCAGAATATGAATTTATCCACTTTTCCAGCTAATAAACTCCAGCCCATGTAGCAAATCCCACAGTAAGTAATTTCAACCCATAGGCAAGGAGTAGAAAAGAGGTGGTAGGGTGTGGGAAAGAGGGGGTAGGGTGTGGGACGGTGGTGGTAGAGAGAGGGAAGGAGGTGGTAGAGGGTGAGAAGGAGGTGGTAGAGAGAGGGAAGGAGGTGGTAGAGGGTGGGAAGGAGGAGATAGAGGGAGGAAGATGGTAGTCAAAGGAAGGTGGTGGTAGGTGTCCAGGAAAGTACAAGCATAATCCTCTCTCTTCATAAAGATGATATTTGTCATTAAAAAATTGTTTATAATCCTTAATAAATTATATTCTCTACAATAAAATGTAAACAAGAATCAAAACTTTTATGGTGTGTCTTTTTAGAGAATGTGAATTAAAGTGCACCAAAAATCACTTGTGATTTGAAGCACCAACACCTACTGCATTTTGGAAGCTTGCAAGAAGTCCTGAATTTGAATTGCAGATGGTCTGGCATCAGGCTCTGCTTCACAGCACCAATTGAAAATATATATTACTTCATCATAAACAGAGCTTAACCCAGTAGGAAGTTCTGGCCGAGTCCCTAAAACAAAATAAAATGTTAAAGCACACCACCTGCTGCACAAGCAACAAAGAGGAAATGTAGGAGGATTTGTCACTTGGCAAGAGTAATTGCAAATTCAGCAAGCTGTTAAATTATGACAGCACAGTCAGTACTGCTAGATGTGAAGATGATGATGATGATAATAATAACAATAATTACAACAATAATAATATTAATAATAAGCGCACAGTTATTCATGTTACTCTTACAGTTATACAAGTATGTATGCACATATCCCTCCCCCATATGACATGCATGGTTTTCACTGTTCTTTAATAAAAATAAATCTAATGAAATCAAAACTATGGGAAAATACAAATAAAGAAACAGTTTCTAGTCTGAGTAAAAAATACAAATATTTGATTGTGTTACTCTGCATATTCTCATACTGTGCACACATACTGACGTCTCATACACCTCTGTCATTGCTTACAACTGACATCATGGCTCTGTGGAAGAGCCATTGTCTGCCATTAAAATATTTGCTATTCATCAGTAAAGTGATAGAACAACAACTTCTTTTGATTTTCTTGGTATATAAATACTAACTGATGTACACTACATCATTACAGACCGTTTTTGCAAACATGCAGACAGTTTTTGTTAAATATTTAATTTAAGGTAGTGATATATGAGAGTATTTTAATTGTTGTTCTTCAGCGGTATACATGTCACTTTTGGGAAAACTATTTTGTTTTTTTGTTCCGCAGCATTTTTGCTGCTGCACACTATTAGTATTATATTACAAAAACCTGCAAAAGAATTTGCAGCTATATTTGAGATTTCATTGAGGCTTAATGCAAAGAAACACCCAAAATCAAAACACGAGTTTCAAATTTACAAGATTTCAAGATCAGACATATTGATCAGGAAATATCAGTTACGAAGAGCATCCTATGAACAGTTCAGGTACTGTGTGTTCTTCATAACAGGACAGAGAAACATTTTACCCAAAAACTATTTTTAGGTTTCAAAGACCCTCAAAAAGCTGATTTTCACTCAACAATGCATTGCAAGAAATAATTTACTAGGAGCAAAAATTCTCTTCTTTTCCAGGAACCTACAATAAAAAATTTTCTACTAAAAAAATTGCCTCGTTTCCATGCAGCCTTTACAAGTGGCATACATCAATTGACAGGGTGGAAGCACAATGTATGCAACAAAGTGAAAATTGCAACTCACCTAATTCACCAAAGAAACTTTCTTCACAAGTAGAGCCATCATTGCCAGATGGGTCATCTGGAATTTCTTCAGGAGTGTGTGGGGGTCTGAGAGACAGCATTTCCCATAAAACTAAGCCATAAGAAAATATATCTGCTTTTGTAGTAACACCAGCTCCATCGTTTTCTAACACCTCTGGAGCACTCCAAATCTCAGTTCCAACGTAATACTGGTCAGGGAGTGCCACACCTTTGGTATTCACACGTACTGTCACACCAAAGTCGCATAATTTTGCTACCTCAAAGTTACCTGGAGAAATTTAAATAAACATATTTTTACTTTATTAAATATTCTATCAATTATATGCATTCATGTCTCCCTAACAAATATTCATTATCTTATAATCAGCAAGTTACATTGAATCAATTTAACATTTCCTTAGTCAAATAAATGTTTGTATCATTTCCAATATTAATTTAAAATACATAGTTCAAAATCAATCCTTCCCCAAGGTTCGTATTACTATTTTGAGCAGTAGCAGTTAACAGAAAATCTATTAACAATACTTTATTGATGTCCTGTTATTTTAACCTTTGAATTCATCTGCAATTCTTCCATACTTACTACTAGTACATACTACATCTCTTACACAATTCTGAATATTGATAATTTCAGGCAATTAATTCTGACTTTTATTCTAAAATATGACTGTTGTGATGAATGTTTATAACACCAATTGTTTAAGAAGGGCATGTTATAAAAATACTCAAGAAATGATTACATAAAAAAATTACTGAAAACTACACGAAGTATTTTTGCAGCTGGTGATTACAATTAATTTTTGAACGCAAACATAAAATATAAATTGTAAAGAAAAAATGTTTCAAACAATTCTAAACTATAAAAACAAGATTTTGCAGGAGTTTTAGTTTTACATTTTCATTCAGGCATTTTACAGAATTTCATTTCTATTTTTAATGTATGTAGAACAAATATTTTTTCATGCTTCCTGTAAGGTTTCTTGCATTGAACGTTATTGGAACATAATTAAGAATTATTATTTGAGAAGAACAGAAACTACAATATTTCCTATAGTCAAAGACTGCTTCACTTTCATGGTCAATTTCCTTGGAATCCTTTTATTGGTTAGCAAGAGCTTTTCTGCATTTGTTAAAATAATGAGTGTACAATAAGAGTTGTGGGCTGCAATATTATGCTATAACGTATTGTTTGTTTTCTTTTTCGCCCTATACCTGTTAACAACTGATAAGTTATTGCAACTGTGTAGTTCACACAACTTACAGTGCCAGCTGTAAGCCTGGAAAGCTAGGAATGTTCATGTACATATTATTTTTCTTACCACATAAAACTGGAAATTATACATTACTAACCACACAATTCATAAGTCATAGAAAAAATAAAATTGTTGCTAGCTATATATCTGTTGACATGTCCAATTATAGTGTCATAGCGTGGAACCTGACATTTCAGAAGAGATAGTAAAATTCTCTCATCATGCAAATGTCAAAATGTCATGATTCGCAGCACCTAAATCATTTTCAACCTGGGTTGGAAAAAGACAGGGTGAAAAAGAGACCCACTGATATTTTGGGGTTTATGTTTGTTTCCGAGGGCTTTTATTGGGGAAGTGTTTTTTAACACTAGATCACTTAACATATATTCATCATTCGAATAGACAAACTTAAGTACATTCAGTTCTTAAGTATATTCATATAAGGTGTGCCCAAAGATTAACCTTCCCCATTTTTTAGTTTATCAATTTCAAACTCATATATTCATTGCTAGTAACATAAATTTTTGTTTGGGTAATAAAGTAACAAATGTGTAACAAGTGATAAAGATGGAAAGAAAGTTTGATTTTACTGTACGTTTATGTTGTACTTGAGCTGTCTTTGTGTGTGTTTATGAGGGTTGAAATGAGAGTTTTCAATACAAACAAATGAAGTTTTTATATTGTGGTTGGTTTTCTTGATTTTGTATGTTTTATTTTCGTAGGGGCTTATCAGAATTTGTTGCGCTAATATTTGTATTATTAATTAATATTTTGTGTATGACCAACAGAACAAATTATACAACAAATATTTCAAAAGAAGCAATGTTAAGAATCAGCTTCAACGTCATTATGATGTAACATTAGTAGTAGTTCTATAATTAACTACATTGAAGCACTTTCTATAATACTAAAATTACACCCCCCCCCCCCCAAAATGATCTTTCTAATTATTATGAGAACATCCAGACATGCAAGACAAGCTCAACAGTATACATTTGCATTCCAGTGGACCCAAAATAGAGAAGACTTGCTGTCACTACCATCTCCAAACAATTTTGTTTATTCACAATATTAATTTCTCAAAAGAAGGCATAAAATCAGTAATAAAATAATGAGAAACAGACATCAAATGTTAAAAGGAATTCCTCATTTTGGATGGTAATGGCAGGCTATTACACCGAATCATTTGTATTACAGCTATTGCATTTTTTATGCAAAAAGTGAAAAATCTTTCCTCGTACCTCTAATAAGAACATTGAATGACTTCAGATCTCCATGTAAAAGAAGACATTCATCATGAAGGTAACTCAATGCTTTACAAATATCACTGGCGACTGTCAGAATATTATCCACAGCAAAGGGTTCTTTGGAAGTTTCACCTCTTTCTTCAATAAGATCCCCAAGTGAAGTTTCACATTCTTCCATGGCCAAACACTTGTGACCATCCTTACTTTCAACAACTGCTCGAAAACCTACAATATTAGGATGTTTTAAATTGCGAAGAACATCAACCTCGGCTAACAATCTACTCTCATACTCAGGAGCAGTAGTTTTTCTGTTGATCTTTTTAATTGCCCAAGGTGATCTGGCCTGACCACCCATAGGAGATCTTGCAAAACTATAGACATTCACACCTGAAACAAAAAGGATATCCTTAATTTTACATTCTAGAATATACTCCACACAGGATTGTTTTTGTTAATTAATGAAAGTAATCTGCTTCACCAACATATATTTACCAACATTTAGTTGGTATATACGTTGGTATATATGAACTATTTAATTGAATACAATGTTGTTAAAAACTATAAAGAAAGAGAAGTCCATCAAAATATTTGAATATACAAAGCAACATAACAAGCAATAGTTCGTCAACATACAAACCTGTCATAAAAAATAATTATTATTATTCTTCCAGGGAATAACAGAATTAAGGAAAAGATGAATATTGCTCTTTGATTTCTATAACACCTCCCAAATGTAAGATATCAAATTTTGGAAAAAAATCTAAAGTCATCTTTTATTCTTTGAATTTAAGGAAGTAATATACAACACTTTCATAATTTGAAGACTGTCATAATAATAATCAAAAAACTACTCAACATATTTGCTTCCTCTGCACTCACTAACAAAAATTATCAAAAATTTTAAGTAATAATAAATTTCAAATAAACATACTGTTCTTCTAAAAAGTACTGGTTAATACAAACAAATATTTGAGGATTTATTGGAGGAGATATGTAAATAACATTGATGAAAAATTATGAGTACATTGGCTTTAACATCAGAATAACCTCAACTTCTTAGAAGTAAATATTTACATAGAAAAAGCAGTGTTATACAGGCACTTTGATTCATTTAGGCATTAAACCACCATCATTCAATTATTTACATAAATAAGGCGTTGAAAGTCTTACCTGAGCCCATTCCAATACATGGCATTGCTGGAGAACCCGGAATTTCGATGGTATTCTTCAAAAGTCTGTTGAACGCTGGGTTCTTTTTTGATACAGGTGTCTTCATCTGCTCCATTGCTCACCTCCTGTAGTACATACGGAAAATGTCATTATATTTCTGAAAGTTACTTATACACCGAACTTTCTTTCAATCTTAGTATGTTCTCAGCGCCACTTCATAAATACCTACAAAATCTTATAACAAGATCTTAACACTTTCAAAACAAATTGATGGAAATATTAGTCATGAAATAAACGAACGTTGCCAGAAGTTTGGAACTATGGAATGAATGGTGTTTGACTCTTTCGATCAAACGGTACAACATACACAATCACAAACAGAACAACTTGCACGAACCGATCACGAAGATTGAATCAGGATTGAATCGCCAAATAAGCCCGCCGGCAACGGACCACAGCAGTCCACTTATTCTTTGGGATAGTACTAGAGAACTCGACATCCAATAAGAAGAACCAAAGAGTAAAATGGTATATTTCAAATCCTTAAAATATCCCCACTGACAATCACTGACTTTCATAATTAAATCGAACCACTGATTTACTTGACTGATCTCAAATTGACGGTGCACTATAGTTTGGCATCATCCACTACTGCATTTTAGGCATATATAAAGAAACTTTACATTCATTCAGTACCAGGCTACTCTGATTGGCTAGTTGGATCGGAGCGCGAAAAACCGCGAAATTTGATGACGAGCTTATGTCAGAAGCAGCCGAGTTATAATCGTTTCATGACATTCACTGTAACGTTCTAAGTTGAACGTGTAATTCTGGATTAATTCGTATATCACAAATGACCTATTTTATCTCAAAAATTATATACGAAATTAATTTAAATGGCAAGTTGAAATTGAAACTTGCACCACGCGTTTTATATTCAGATTTAAAAGTAGTTTTTGCTGTTAAAGGATGTCTCAATAGTATTGTCTCATTTACAAATAAATGCTAATTTTCAAATATATAAATTAACGTAAAATCAAGGAAATTCTTCTCTTAATTTCTGCATCATCCTATGTTGCATGTTAACCCTTAATTTGTTGCTTTTGGTAGAATTTCAGGTGATTTCTTACGTTACAAATATTTCCCTTTAGACATGCACATTGTCTCGCAGAAGATAAAATTACCAGCAAATACATATATTATTATTGTTGTTATTATTATTATTATTATTATTATTATTATTATTATTATTATTATTATTATTATTATTGTCATTCTTATTATTATTATATTTTTCTTTATTTATATTTTAATTTTCTCGTCAATATTGACCTCCATTGTTGCTCACCTACGTGCTCCTTTCGCTTTTTTGTGCTGATTTTTATAAAGACACATGATAATCCATGACACTATGAATGACATCAGGCTCCTAAACAAACTATCATTAGATACAGTACTACACTTATTATGGACGAAGATTACTCCAGTGGTTGTATACGGACTCCATCTCATCAGGGCACACCTATTGATGAGAAATCTTCCAACAATAAACTAAGAAAAATCGACCTTCCTCGAGAAGATGATGTGTCTATAGAAATATTCACCTTCACGACCAAACCCTTCTATATTAAAGAATTACAAATGCAGCTGCTCTAGATGTCCACTAATGCTTACGAAGAAGCAATGCAAGAAGTTGGCAGGAAAAATAAATTGATATGGAAATAATTTTACTTTACAGACGCAATGACAACATCCAAATGAAAACAAGTCAAAATTAAATAATGAACTGAGACATCTGATGACCCGATTCGCTGTACACGGTTGTCATCACAGACTCCCGAGTCAGACTTTTAGTGTACATGCAAAATGTGCAACAATTACTGCGATTGATATAATGCGACATGTGAAAAACGAAACGTCTCTGACTGAGTTTTGCACCAGGGAATAATATATTCCCCCCTCGCACGTGCACGCTGTGGTTGAAATTGCCACCAACGGCTGCATGCCTCCACAAAAACGATAAAGATCAGTGAGATGTGAATAAATATGGAGAAATATACCAGGATGAAAGCCAGGTGTATAAATACAGAAGAGTAGATACAGTGCCTGCAAATACACACTCATATTCATTGGACGAATCAAGGGCAAAAGTTCACTTCGCAGAATACCGCCCAATGGGCGAAAATACATATGCGGTAACTAACATGCGGTAAATATCATATGCGGTTTTGGGCGGGTTTTCAGATTACGACATGTATTTTAAAAAAATAAAAAAAAAACATATCGACGTTAACACTGAGTTTGAGTTGCCTGTGAGCAATCCTGTCGTGGACCGACTTTTAGAGTCATGAATTTTGTGAAGACACAGTTTTGCAGTAAAATGCAGCTTGAAATGTTGCTAACTATTATGCGCATGAGAATTCATACAAGGATAAATTAATAATGAATATAAAATGCGTATTAAAATATAATATTGTGCTCCATATCTTTATGAAAATCAAAGAATTTATATTAAATATTTCAGCAAGTACTACTCAAATATTGTTGCATGGGTTTCAAACCAACAAAACGCATGTTTGAGCGTTTTACCAAACAGATGTATGTGCGAACACCAGTACTTTACACCAGTTACACCCGAACCAGAAACAACTTGGAAAAGGCTAGCGACGAAAATCTTATAGAAATTTTCAGGTTACTTGCGGAGTTTTATCCTACCAATGAATCAAGTTTAGGTACAATCATCCCCAAAACATTTCAATGTGATAAATAAAATGATATAATTTGAAAAGAGTTATTTTATCTCTTAAAGTGTTTCTCCCATCTGCTGTAGTCATAAATAATTTTTAAATATTAAGATATAACTTATTGCAAAAAGTAGACGTTTTTACATATTTTATTAATTGCAATGTTCACCAACAAAAAAATAGAACTAATCAAACATTTCATAGGGTCACTACCTCAAAAAAAAATATTAATGCACATTCAAATTTCCCGCTTAAAAAGATAATTTTCTTATTGGACGGATTTACAACCATCTAATGGCGGATGTTTTATACGAAGTATTAATCAACTGGTCAGGTGCTGGGCACGTATTTTTTTGTAATATCATCTAATATATTATATCCACGTGTGCGAAGTGTGACAGCACGGGAAAGGCTGAACTATTTTCTTTACAAGATTGCTGTAAACGGATCGACGACGTGTGAATTGAGTTTGTTACCAGTTATTGTTGAATTTCTGTGACTTTCATAAATAGTCGCACACTTCTGCAAGTGTTCCCGTGTGAATTTCTTGATTGTTTAGATTATTATACAGCATTTTTGACTTTGTGTAAATTGTATTACGTTGTAAAAGTTAAAATTCAGATATTCTTCGCGCACGTTTTCTTGAGCCCTCGCTTCGCTAGATGCGAGAGAAGTGGGGAGTTTGGTTATTTTGACAAACTGAATTTTACTTTGAATTTGTAGTTCATTTTTCCCTGCAAAATAGCTTTTAATGCATGGGAGCGAACGTTCCTCGTCACCAGATTAGGTTCACAACTCTCATTGCTATTATGTGTTCTTAATGCAACTAATGTTAGGAAAGGAGTGGGGTAGATATTCCGGGGCTCAAGAAAACGTGCGGATATAATAGCAGTAAAAGAATTCCGTTCTCACCAAGTTTTAAGAAAAGAAGTTGGAATGAGCTCTGATTCTTCAGAAGACGAAACATTGGATCGTCTACGTGAGGCTGTTGACAATGAATTTCTTAATAATGATATGTTTGAGCCCAAGAAACGCAAAGGTGAATTTTTGTTACCAATATAGGTTATATTTTATTTTGTGTGTGAGACGGTGAATGCTCTAATTACTATTGTAATGTACAAAATTATAGATGACAAACCACATATATCAAAACCATCCCTGCGTTACCAAGACAAAGAAGAAAATCTTATGGGTGTTACTGAGGGATTTCAAAAATATGTTGGAGGGCAGTTAATGAAGTTTCTAGACAGGTACTGTACATCTTTTACATAGTTAAAATTAAAATTTACATAAGAAAGTGATAATGACTGTTTTTGCAAAACATACAATTTTCAATATTTTGAGTTATGACAAAACATTTGAAATTGTAGGAATTAACTGGAACTAATATTCAAAATTAAGCTAAACTGAAGCCTATTGGAAAAAATAAATTCAAAACAAAATATTTACTAAGAGGAAAATTTTGCAAAACATAACTCTTACACATGCTACAGCATCCTAATTTTTCAGGCACTAATGGAATTTTGCAAAGAGTATAGAGCAAAGAAAATGTTATCGTTTTTTAGACATTTGGTGTTTTTCTTTGTGTAGTAAATTTGGGGGTGAAATTTCTTTAGGGATTTTTAATTTTGATATGTCCAGCCAAACAACCTTCAAAGAGTATCAAAGCTGCAGATAAGAAATAAAAGTTGTTACAGTTTCAAATATTTTGTCAATAAAGAAGAATAGGATTGCTTTTTTAAAATTTTGTGAGGGCAAAGAACTATTTTTAATTAATTGTATTTAATACATGCAGTCTGTATTTTTCATTGTAAAAACCTTTTCACCTAATTTATATTCAAATAAAGTGTTCTGAAAAATTTGTATAGTGTTGAGATTTAGTTTTGTAAAAGTACTTTGAATAAGTAACTTACTTTTATACATCATAAACTGTAGTTATTTTAATTACAATTTAATATTATTCTAAGTTATCATCCAAACAAATCCTTAGAAAGCATTTTTTTCCCAGCCAAATCAAAGAAGTGGATATTTCATCAAAGACATGTCAAATTAAAAAAGATACTGAAGGAGGTATCCGTCTCTTTGGTGCTTCTCTAAATACAGTGTCTTGTGATGATGATGTGGAAGATGAAGGTGCAAGTCGCCCACAGAAAAGGACCAAATGGAAATGCAAAGTAAATGGAGAAAACATCTCCGAGAAGAAACAATGCAAAGAAGTTGCTGTACCTGCTGAATGGATTTTATCAAAGGAGGCTGTGGCCGGGTGGGAACCTTCCACAAAGGGCAAATTGGAAATTTATTCAGCAGATGATGTCATCATCAAATGTAAGTAGATGGAAATAGAAATATCATAAATATTAGTTTGAATCTGAAAGCCTTCTGCGAAGTAATGAATAATAATTTAATTTAGATTTAAAACTCTTAAGAGCAGTAGATTATAAATTGTTTACAAGAAGAATGAAGTAAAAATTCTTAGACATGTTGCCCGAGGCCTTACACATTGTTCATATAGGTTTAGTATTAGTTCATCAACAGAAAACTGTCAAAAATGTTTCTCAAAATGCAAGATGCCATTAATTTAATGGCCTTATATGAATTGATATGTAATGCTTATAGTTTTGGTTTTCTGCTTTCTTTAATACTCTTTCTACTTTGCAGGTAAGAAAATGAAAAACAAAACTGATAATCTCCAAGTATTAACTCCAGAAGATAAAGCAGAAAAGAAAAAATTGAAGAGAAAAAAATGTCGAGAAAGGCTAAAAAATAAGTCAATATGTGAAAATGAATCTCTAAATATTTGAAATGAATATATTGTGATATGTGAAGAAGAAAAAATTGTAAATAACCACAAGTACTGTGTGATTCCCATTTACAAGATGAAGAAGCGATTAGGAAACTTTACAAAAACCATAAAACACTCACATTACAGTTCATCACACAAATGTTTGTTAATAATCAAATGTGTAGATTATTCAATTGAATTGGAGATTAAGTTTTTTAAATGACTGTGACTCTTATTTTTGACCTAGTGTTCCTTACAAAGATAAGCTTCAATGAAAAGATTGTGTAAAAGCCCACTTCAAAAACTGGATTCTCTCTCTCTCTCTCAGTACCTTTGTTTGATTCTGAAAAAATGTATTTGCATTCATGTTCCAAAAATTCGTTTTAATATCATTAATAGAAAAGCATATCCTTTATTTTTATGACAATTATTTATTGAAGAAAAATAATTTCTATATTTGTTACATCATCGGGTGTACTTTCAAGTAAAAAGGCTGAATTGTTTGACAGAAAAATGTTTTAAGTAAATTATGTTTCAAACAAATACAGGAAGTTCATATTTTACAGAATGAAAGTTATTTGAAATAGAAAATGTTATTTGGTTAACTGATTTGTACTCACCATGTCATCTCCCAGTTTCCAAGAAAGTAAATGAGATCTGCTATGACGCGTACAGAGGGTCCTGAAAGTGGGAAACAAATTCTGACAAAATGCTGATGTCGAAAGGGGTTCTAACCTGTAACCCTAAGTAGGCGGTTAGTGCACTACATAAATCCTCTAAGGGTAATAAAATATACCTAACAAATAAAAAAAGTAGATCTGACTTAAAGAAAGTAAGTCAGAATGGAAAATTTATTTGTTAAACTGCGATTAGTTGCTGAATACTTAAATTTACAATATTGAATTAATCAAGATTGTAATGGTTCTAGAATTACTGCAAAATTAAACATCAAATGAAGGGTTGGAGGATTCATTCTCCAACTTCTATCACACTATTAAATATGACTTGTGCCTCTAGGAGTTTTAGCCCTTACATGTACACTTCAAATAATATCTGACTATAAAAGGATTTAAAAAGTTGCTGTACACGAGCTACTACTGTAAATAGAAACTGGTGAAGTACAAATATTTGAACCATCTTACTTCAACCAAGTCAAGTTCTATTGCAATGCACATTGTATCAGACTCCCAAATTAATAAAATTGAAATTGAAATTTGAGGAATAATGATCTAGCACAAGCTTTGCCAGTAATTTGTGCTTATTTAAACTTAATCTGAATATTTAATTTTGAAATAGTCCTCTATTCTTAAAGAAAAATCAATAATTTTTTTTTGTACGAAATTTTTACCTTCAGAAAAAAATAAGAAAGAGAAAATATTAACACTAGAATATAAATCAAAATGCTATATATGAGGTTTTAAAAGAAATGGAGCAAACATGTAGAAAAGGTAGTCATGTACAGCACAAGTCTTCTAATGGTTTTAAATATACTTACCCTTAAATTAAATAATGTCTAACCTGTTCAAAGAATTGAGTGCAAACTCATTTCCTAATTCATGCTCGGTTGCTCTGTCATCAATAACAACAAAGTAAATATGCTAGAATTACTACAGTGATGCCCCGAAATGGTATTTGAAGAGTTGACTGCCTCCATAGCTCCAACAGGAGAGCCTCTGGGAGATCTGCATTCAGAACTCCTGCATACAAGCATTGCATTGACATGTCGTAAAATAACACTGTATCCTATGCAAAACAACCCATGCTTTGGCCATTCCAAATATGATAGTGTTAATCTATTACTTACGTTAATGCAACACTTGTGTGTCACAGGCCTCAATTCCCAGCTAAAGCTGTCAATAATTTGAACCGTTTAAACATAAACAATTATTAGCTAGTAGCTATTAAATGGTATAGTTGGCTAGATATTGCAATGCTGGAAACATGTTACACTCACAGTTGTACAAGCTAACCACAGCAACATGATTATGCTTGTTCTCAAATGCCATTTTCTGTTCTGACATGCACAAAATATTTATCTTGAAATGCAATCAGGATAATGAAGTGACAGGCTATGTAAACAATAGAATATAATTTGCTCTTGAATATCCTAATATACCAGAGAGCCATAACTCAAAGTCACTCAACTGAAATATACTCTTTGCACTCGACAATAAATCGCAAAAGCAGTTGACCTTTTGAATACTCCAGATATCAGCAGACATAACAGGTAATGCTTGGAATACATTTTATCAAATAGTATTGAATATCTAGTACAAAGATACACAGTTTTTTTTTTTTCTTCTGAAAATGTCACTTTGCATCCTTTACCTTTGAACCCCACAATTATTACAAGTTAGATTACTACAAATTAGAAGTAGTTTATTCTTTTAAAAGGTGCAATGTTGAATTTTTGTGAATAAGCTTTTTCTTTTAAAATTCCTTACACTGCAAAGTTAATTGGGATGAAATCCAGAGAAAACACTTGGCCATTCAGAGGAACCTTGCTTCCCAAAGGCATTCATTAAACTGATCTAAGAAAGCTCTCACTTTCCCATAGCAACTTGATGCACCCTGTTGTTGCCATATTGTTCCACTCATTGATCGTAACTGTGCAAATGGTTGCTTTTTAGTCTATACAAACAGGTAACAATAAATGAAATTCACTATCAACGTAAATCTTAAAACAAAACACTACCTGCGTCTAGTCAGTGGAATACTGTCAAGCAACATGTCCCAGCCTGTAGTTCAGTAAACTTCTCCTCGAGATCAGATATCGCTCAAAAAAATCCCCCAAAATCAAGTAATTATTAAACATAACCCTGATTCAGTTCCATTTTCTAAAAGAAGTTCTAATTATTTAGGGGGGGAAAATATCATGAATAATATTTTCAAAAACCTTCTAATATTGAACACTAACATTGATAAAACATTAAAATTTAAAAATGTAAGTAGGGAGTAGTATAAATATGAATAGGGAATAACCTGAAAGAACCTAGCAATGTTTGGAAACAATAAAACACACAAAAGTTCATCAGAAACTATTTATTTACAAAAGAAGAATATTTTATAGCTAAATTATGTACAAAATGGAATCTCACAAACACAAAACGAAGCATCTGTTTGGCTCAATTACACATTTGTTGTAAAATTGAGAAACCTGGGAATCACCAGCAGTCCAACGTTTAAAAAAAAAAAAATCATTGAACACATCACACCTTTTGAGGATGACTCTGACCATTAGTTGCAACACTAGCAGTGCCTGTTGCTTGCGCAGGCTGCTGCTGAGATTGTTGCCCCTGTTCTGCAGCAGCTTGAAGAAGGCGTGTTCTCCGGCGAGTGTAATGCTGCCAAAGCAATATCTGCTGATCATCAATGAACTTGGTGCACTGGGCACTCACTACCTCTCGTCGAAAATGTTCATATTGCAGCAAATCCAGGAAATATAGGCACATTGGATACCTATTTCAAAAAAAGCAATAACAATGTATTTCAAAGGGACCTTTACTTTTTGTATAGCATTACATAAGTGTTAATGAAGATGGGAAATAGAAAGAAAATCTGTTTCACTTACTTGAGATATCTAGCGTAGTCTGGTTCCTTCCAATATAATAAATATTTTAAATAGTTTATGAAAGCTTGATCCTTAAAATAACCTCGCTGGGCTAAAACTTGATGAAAGCAGAAAACAATTAATTGACACACACATATTACCCATAATGAAAATTAATGTGCTGCTCTAAATTGATTGCCCCCCACTGGTGAAAAAAAATTATTTTTTTTCTTCTTCAAATCTCCCAAGCACTATGGAACCAGGATTCATTAATTGTATAAATAAATACATTAAACTTCTAGGAAGCAACATTAACAGCTGTTCATTTCTAAATTGTGAAACAATTTTTATTAATTTTTATTTAACTAAAATTGGGCAACATTGACATAAACAATATCTCTTGTTTCAGCATAATTTTCCTTTGTTATACACGAAAGGCCATTTACTGTTTTCTGAAATATTGCAGTGAGAGACAGGGTACTAAAATACTCTGATCAGAGGAAGGTCTTGCTCTTCCTAAACAGGCAGAACAAGAAGAGAGAGAGCTCCACCACCATATGCCTCTCACCCATTGGTAATATTGTTGGAATCATGTGGCCCACACAAGTGAGTATATAATATTATACAACACAATTCATCAGACAAGTTTGTTTATAATTGTTTAATTTAAAAACTAAATTCTTTATATCTTTTTCTATTCACGAGGTGCAAGGTACATGTGAGCTTATACAAAGAAACAAATCTTATACTTCCTCTTGCACTGGAAGATAAAACAGTAAAAAGAGAGACAGAAAGATTTCTAAATATAACACTAATTCCTTCCTCAACAGTAATTCAAGTGTATTGATTGCAGGCTCACAAATTGTAAGCACTAAAAAGTACACGAGTATACATTTGAGAGGCTTGAAATTTTATTTCCGTTGATTAAAACCTATTAAGAAGTACCCACATTCATTTATTCCTTCACAATCATCTTTCAATACCAATAGTGAAGAATGATGTCATGTTAGTAAATCATTTAAATTCAAAACTTTTAGATGCATATACTTTTAATTTATTAATTCATTTTTACACTAATAAATCTTAAACAAATAAATGTGTTTTTATGATTTGTAAAGGAAACTTACAATTGAGGTAATTGGGGTTAGCTAAACATTGAACAAATTCCAATTCCACTTGGAATCGGAGTCGTTGCTGATCTTCTGTTTCTGCGGGAGCACCTGAAATAAAAAACAACAAATTAATAAATGTGAAATCAATGAGCAGGCCCTCATTTGACTTTAAAATAATACTACAAAAGGGAAGTAGAAGATAACACTTACCTTTCCCCGCCATGTTTTCTTCACTTCATTTGTTTTTATTTTGGATCCGAACGCCGCCATTTTCAGAAGCTGTCGGTACAGGCAGAGAGTGTAGAGCAAAGTGCAGACCAAAGAGTATACACCGGTACAGTCTCTGCGGTCGTGTCTGATAAAACGTTTTGTGATGTTACTGCCAAAAACTCTACGCTAAACTTGCTAAGTATTTACTATTCACCTATTTACCAGGGGCGGATCCACCCGATCATTTCGGAAGGGGCCATGATATATTTTTTTATAATAATAAACATTTGTTTTTATAGATTAATTTTGTACAGTATATATGATACCATTCAAAATTATTTTTATTAATTACAGAATGTTAACATAAATAAATATTCAAATCAATTTTGCCAAATAAAAGAAAGTAACGAACGATAACTCTAGGCCATTTTGGGGGGAGGACGGACATGGCTTCCTGGTTCCGCCACTGCTATTTACTGATAATTTTGTATGTCCTACTATAAGCAAATTAAATTACAGCTAATGAAAACAATTATCCACCGTTATTATACGAATGATGAAGAATCCAAAAGCAAGAATCTATTTCAGGCAGGACAAACCCAATCGGAGAAAAACACACATGCACGCACGCGCGCGCCCACACACGAACACAGGAAAAATCTATATTCTCAAAGTCATAGTTTTAAGAAAAGCCCAATAAATTGGCCTTTTGCAAATTTGGAAAAATTCATGTTGAGTACCCTAAAAAAGTAAGATATCCGTTTGAAATTCCCAACGCCTCGGGCTCTTTCAGATCGAACGGGGAATTTTGGAGAAAATCGGCAGAACTGTTTTGGCACTACCGTTGACCACAGACTGACGTTTTGCGTTCAATACATTTTTCGGAATCAAGGACCCACAAAACAGATTCTGGCTACGCTTCGTGTTTGAGGAAGTAATTTACTACATATAGCAATAGGATTTATTCATATTTACGCTACCAGGGCCCGGCAATACGAGTTTTCTCACGAAAATTCTCCGTTTTCCGGCGCACGATTCTCTTCTTACGAAGTGCCAGGAACAATGGAACAATAAGAAGTTATCTGAGAATCTGAAACGCCCTGCCGCGACGTTGCATTGTTGCGATGCAACTTCATAACTCCGGAAAGATTCTAAAAAAATGTGCATGAAATTCAATTACGCAAATTCGAAATTTTTTCAAGAAACGTTTTCTAGAATATATTTCAGTTAACCAAAAAATATCATCACTATTGTAGTTTTGAATGCGAATTTTTTTCATTGCGATTTTTTAAAATACAGACTTTACCGAAAATGGGATCAGAGCCACTTTCTTTAACGTTCGTCGCTTCATGCGAGGAAAAAATGCACAGAAAAGTTTTGAGTTGCTTTTGATGAAATAACTTGTTATAATGTGTAAAAATTGCCAATGTTTCACGGAAACATTGTAAATATTTTCGAAAAGTTCAACACGAAGTTCTGTGAAGATCTAATTTTGATCAGGTTTCATCAAAACAATATTATCTTGAATATTGTAGTTACAGGAAGACACCAAAAATATACATTTGACAATGTTCTAAAATTCAGAGAGTTCAAAGATAATGCCACCAAACCACTTTCTTTTCCGTTCTTTTATTCATGCAAGAAAAAATTTGAAGCAAAAACTTGAAGTCGCTTTTGCGAAAATAATTGTTAAAATCGTTTAAAAATTGCGGAGACCTGCTTCACGCAAAAATACTCACATTTTTTAAAAATTGAACATGACCTTATGTGAAGAAATGTTTCTAATGAATGCATCTCATTGAGGATTCATTCATTCATCATTCATTCATCATTCATTCATCGTTCATTCATCGTCATTTATCGTTCATTCATTCATCATTCATTCATCGTCATTCATCGTTCATTCATTCATCATTCATTCATCATTCGTTCATTCACTCATCATTCATTCATTCATTCGCATTATAAAATGTTTATCTTCATAATTGTAGCTGTAGAAATATGCCGATAAAATTTTGAATTTTCGCTATTTTCGGAAATTAAGGGAGTTCAATGAAAATGTGGCATATGCCATTTTTAAATAAATTTTGAAGATGTTGAGGTTTCTTGTAGAGTAGACCGAAATCAAAATATCCGTTCACAAGTGGATTTCGTTCACAAGGACACTTCACAAGTGGATGCTGACTACATTACGAGTAAGAATAAGTAATTCACTACTTATAGGAACAAAGTTTATCTACGTTTTTGTTACTATGGCCGGGCAATGGAAGTTTCTCAGTCGAAATATCGCAGTTTTTTTCAACCAGCATTATAATAACAGAGATCGTATGATTATTTTGAACAGAGCAAGTGTGCATGTGGCAGAAAGACAAGAATGACGATTTATTATGGGGTGGAGTTGATTTGCTTGTTCGAGTTTAACACTGATGAGGGCTCCGGTCTGCTGAACTAGCAGCAGGAACGACAGCGAATCACATTTTTGCGTGGAGCACTGCACACATGCAATGGTTTGGATTGGGCGTAGCGTCCACAACTTGTGAAGCTCGTTGCTAAATTTCGGAGGGAGATGAAGGGATTGCCGCGCCTTAGTTTTCCGAAGTTATGAAAAATGTTCAAATACAATCTATTAAATTATTCACACAAAAAGCATTACTTTTCATCCAGAAACCAATTGCCAAAAACGTTAAATTGTTCTGTATTCAGAATTCAACTTGTACGTGGCTTAGGATACGGTGGCTATTAGGTATGTGAATTGAAATATTCCACAAACGTCAAATTCCAGAAATGAACGAAGTTTTCGGTATTGCTTCGACTCAAAACGTATATGGGATCAACAATGTAAGATTTTCTGAACAGTATTGCGATTTCACATGTTTATAGCACCATGACCGACAAAATCTATTTTCAAAAATTGTTAACTGAGTTTATACAAAAAATTCAATGGGCAGAGCTGTTTTTGCGTTGCAGAAATGAACACTGCTGAAGTTCACAAAAATAAATGTGATGACAAATAAATGGGATAACAATTTAATGACAAAAACGACAATTTGAAAAACTTCTGTTTTGTATTTTTCTCATCATATACATTTTCGGTGTGTGATGGAGGGGGAGTGGGAAGGAAGAGGGACCCACACCAGGGGGCACCTACCCATTCGGACTTTACACCAACCGCCGGCCCTGACTAATAATCTCCAGAATGGCACAACACTCATATCGTTTTTATCAAGTTTGAACTTAGAAGTTTATAATCTGACAGAGTTATGCGCAACACATTTCCCAACCACCCAAAGGCATCCCGATTTTCTGGTACAAAATCACATGGTGTGCGAGCAAAGTTAAAGCCTAAAATAAACTTTAACTTAGATTCTATGACCGAAAATTAGAGATCGTATTGTTGAGGTGATTCCAATAATTACTTGAGTTGAGAGAGGTAGAGTAAAAATACGACAAAGAGAAAAAATAAAATCAGTCCGTCAAGGAATTCACAAATCCAGAAATATCAGCATCTAAAGCTAAAAAGCCTGAGAAGACTTGAGTTCCAACGGGGAAAAATAAATTTAAAAAATGAGCTTCTCTGTTGCGTAGGTTAAGTCCAATGCAAATCATTGTATAGAGGAATATGAAGTGACGTTGTGGGCCATCGCCAGGCGACGGGGCGGCGGCGTTGGCGCCCCTGGCGGCGCCATGTCGTGGCGTAGCAAGTCGCTGGTGCGCACCAACGACATGCTCATCAATGAACTCAAAGGTATTGCATTAGCGAACCTGGACATAATATTTGAAGATACGGACGGTCGTGCATTAGCTGGATGTTTTAACCAGCGTACGAAATTTACTGACATTTCAATAACCGTGAAAACCGAAGTAAAATTTGTGATTACGATAATGTATTTTAACTAGCGTATTTTAAAGATCGGTACAAGTGCTTTATGTGAGAATAATGACAGCAGCAAGCAAAAAAAGAAATTTACTTGATTTTGATTATTTTTTAATTTTCAAAAAAAGTAAGTTATCTAAGAAGAAAATGATAATCTACCGTATTTACAGGAACATTTTAACGAAAAGATATTTTAAATATGAAATAAATAATGTTTATTATGATCAGAGTGAATTTATCGTAGAAAACTTGATTAACTTTAATTCTTAATTCACAAAATACTAAGAATTTTCGCTAGAAACTATTTTTGTGATACTTATGAATCCACTTTCCCGAAGGGAGTCTTCATGGCAGTCACGCAGAGGTTTCCAGTAACAAATCGCTCTAGAACCAGATTTCCCGCCGGCTCGTATACACTGGAATCACATTGTACAGCTGTGAAATTTCAGAAACTGTTAAAAGTAAAAATCTACGTTTAGTGACGTCTGGTCATGTCTGGAATACTGGAAGAGCGTAGGTAGCTCTTGTGCAGGCTCCCTAGGCCTCTCTAAATTCCTCACAGATGTTTTCGATTACATACTCCAAGAATATCCCAAATACTTGGCCTTAAACATCCTGGCAACTTTAAATCAATCCGAACACTCAAAGGATTCAAACTTCTATATTTAACTCAAAATTTGTCATAAAAAGTAGGAAGTGCATTTTCCTTTATGTAATCAAATGCTCGAAAAGGTAAAAATTGTACATGAAATAAAATTACCACAAAAAGCGTACGTTGAGTTGATTGGGATTTCAGCTGGTGCATCGGTCTTAGCATGGCGAAAATGTCAGTGTATTACAGAGTTTTTCAAAACATTTGTCGGTTTTTGAGATTTCTTATTTTTATAAGGATTGTCGAACTCAACTGAAAATAAAACTCAACGAAAATGCGTCTGACGGCGAGAGAGTGTCATGGCCTTCATGACCCCACCATGGATAGGCCGTTGGTGTACTGTTGTCGAGATTTATGCATCCTCTTTTTACTCATCTGTTTTTGTTTCCAGAAAATGGGTTGCTGAAGGATCCAGAGGTAGAAGCTGTTATGAGGAAGTTGGACCGAGCCCATTACACCCTTATAGACCCATACTCCGATTCTCCTCAGAGCATTGGCTACAGTGCTACAATCAGCGCTCCCCACATGGTATCACTTAACGCTCAATCACAGTGGAAAGTTTAACTTACACGTGAGGATGTAATTTTTTTTACAGCTTTTAACACAAATACTGACATTGAGCATACTGTACTTGCCTCCTCCTCAGAATCAGGGCTTCAAATTAACTATTCAATTCAGGATGAGTCATTTCATGTGGATAGTCCATCTCCAACAAGCAGATACAAATAGTATTAATTAAGATATTTATCATTAATTAATCTAATTTCTTCAACTCTTTAACAAATTTTCCTGCCTATCAACATTTTGATCTAGAAAAAAATTACAATATAAAACGAATTCGTTCCTGCTTCCCCAAAGATAAATTTTACCCTTTGCGAATACATAATTTTATACTCACTTTCTCAATAATTCTTTCTCTTAAAATTTCCTGTCCCGTATTTTTTGGAAGGACAACGGGCCACTAAAATGTCCCTTTTTTGTGATAATGACTAATCAGCATAATGTGCCGTCAACAGTTTTAAATTTATCATTCCATTGAGTTTGCATTCGCTTATAAAAAGCGCGAGTACATCATACGCCCATGTACCACGTTACAAGTGTGTTTCACAGCAGAGGTGGATCCACGGGGAGGGAAGAGAGGTAATTCCCCGCCTAAAATGTGTCTAACTGTTAATTTTAACTGTTACGACAATTTTCAGCAAAAATATTTTGGGATAATTATTAAAACGAATAAAATCATATTGTAGCATGTGCTGAGTGTAGCCTGCGACATTTTACAAAATCTGAAATGACACGTTCGTCCAAAACATTTTTGATTTCTGCTCCCAAAATTTGTCTCTGGATCCGCTCCTGTTCATAGACTATTGAAATCAAGAGGGAGAGACTCAATGGGGGTTCTAGGAAGAGAAAATGAGCTAATGCGACCTTTGGGCTTGCATATGCTTTATTGCTAACCATATCGTTACCGAGAAATTCAATAATCCGAACCTTCTGCTTCTGTGAGTTTACGAAAAAGTCACAATATCCCGTTTTTTGGTTTTTAAGATCTGGTCGCCGTTCGCTTTAAAAGCCAGACCAGACGATGACCGCCATGTTGATAACGCGATGAAGGTGTACCAAAATGCCGTATTTGAAAGAAATGCTTCATTTATCTGTTTCAATGACTTGTCACAAGGTGATAGCTCTGGTATCCGGCTACATTTAAAATTTCCGCTAATATTGTGATGCAAACTGGTGCCTGAAGCTCATAGGCTGAAGTCGTTTAATATGCACAATAGCTTACACCACGCATCAAACTTTCGAACATCGATGATGGGCAACGTGGATGCTTTGTTAAGGCCCATTCACAATGCAAACGTGAACATAAGTATAACGCACAGACATAAACATTAACATAAGAGATAGACTGAAGTATTCACAATGACCGACATAAACGTACACAAAATAAGTTTCTACTGGCTTGAGTTGAGTTGATGACTGAGTTGAGTTGATGTTGATTTGAGTTGGTTAGATGTGAGAATCGATTTCGAGGCATCGACTGTGTCTATGGCTCATATGGCGTTAGTTCTATCGACTTAATTCCACTTTCGATTCTCGATTTTGAGTTACCGTTCTGTGATTGGTTCATTTCTCATGTCTTACTTAAGCATATGCACAGAAGTTTGCAAGCTTTTAAGTTAACGTCTTACGTGTTATGCTTATGTGAACGCATTGTGAATGAGTCCGCGTATGGACGTATTCCTAACTTCTATGTTAACGCCATGCTTATGTTTGTGTTTGCATTGTGAATGGGCCTTTATGGATGTCGCATGTGGTGTGCGCTGCAGCACGCGATGGCGCTGGAGGACCTGCGGCCGGTGCTGAGCGCGGGGCCGCAGCGGAAGGCGCTGGACGTGGGCGCGGGCTCGGGCTACATGACGGCGGCCATGGCGCTGCTGCAGAGCCCGCTGGGCATGGCGCCGGCGCGCCCGGGCCAGGCGCAGCCGCTCGTCGTGGGCATCGAGCACATCCCGCAGCTGGCGCAGCAGGCCATC
>BOPP01000066.1:1742086-1757048 GCA_017312745.1 Gryllus bimaculatus | reverse complement strand
GTACATATTTGTATAATGTATTACTTTATATTGGGTACAGATATGTTATGGTAGAGGTGCTCCGTAATATCTAACTTGCTATCTCGACGCTTAATTCTAACATGATATTTACGCTTTGTGCGTTATGAATCACTCTCACTAAGTTGCTTAAGACTACTTTACCGTGAATGAAAGTACTTTACTTATAGAAATGTAACGAAGAAAACATACGTATCCCTTAGTACGCTTCCACATCCATGTTGCTTTATAATATAATTCTATTCTCCAAAATATTAAACACCTTTATTTCAATGTAACATTAGTAAATCTTTTCAAAGTTTATAAATTTTATACAGTTATAAAAAGTATGTTCACATTTCCTAAGTGAAATGAGCGTTTCTCTCATGGTCTTTGATTAATTTTCTAAACGCCATCAGGAAAAACAAACCAACTACTTCTCCAACTTGACAATGGGTTATTGGGATTTCAAATGGCACACCGACAGCAGAGTCGCGCGCCAAGGTACCTATCATAAGCTAGCACTACCATAACTAGCTACCACAGAAACAAATATGCCATTTAGAAGTATATGATTGATGATTAATTACGCAAACATTAATTTCATTTCTCTTCAATTTTTTGGAAATTAATGGTGAGCTGGTTTAAGATTAAGCTGGCATCACTAAAATCGGTAACCACAAAAACAAATAACATCATGTAGAACGTTTTAATTGCTAATTAATTACGCAAAACTTACTTTAATTGCTCTTCAAACTTCTAAGAAATGAATGGTGATCTATCATGTAAGACTTAACCACCGCAACCGCTTACCACAATTCTAAATATGCCATCTTGTAGAATGCTAATTAATTAGTTATTCAAAAATGAATTTAATTGTTCTTCAAATTTTGCGTAAGTATTGATGAACTGGCTTAAGATAAATCTGGCACCACCACAACTACACACAAAATCAATATGCCGTCTTTTAGAACGAATTGCTAATTAATTACGAAAATCCACTATTAATTACCCGGACGTGTGAAAAACAATTACATTTTTTAAAATTAATTAATCGATTATGGTAGTGCCAGCTTACGTGAGGTAGCGCAGTCCCCGGCCAGCTAGGCTTCTGTCATCATCGATGAAAGATTTACTGTCTGACCTGCATAAGGCTTGCCTGGGCGCGAGACGTGGCTGGGAGGGAGTGTGGAATGATGTGGTGTGTGGGCGTGGCCGCAGTGAGTGACGGGCGGCTGGGCTACCCGTCGGAGGAGCCTTTCGACGCCATTTACGTGGGCGCCGCTGCGGTGAAGGAGCCAGAGCAGGTGAGCGCAATTACTTCAAGACGCTTTTGGCGACCCATCGATTGTAAGCCGCAAGAAATGACGCTAAATTCACGTTTTGAATTTTTGTACAAACGCGAAAAATCCTATTTTTCCTACTTTTTGTAAAAGGGGGGAGTTGAACCTAAAGTGAACATTAGGATTACTACCTACAGTTCCAATAGAATTTCTAAGGTATTGAGAGCTATTCAGTATTGGAGAGGAGGGTTCGATTTCCAATCAGATTCTTCTATCTAATAGTGAACTAATTAAGTACGAAATGAATAATTTATTAATATCAGTATAATTAATCAAATAAAATGAGTAATTTCTGATGGGAAAAAATACACATTTTCTCCTCGATTAGGTGGACCAACGTATCTTATTTCATTTTATTGAGAATATTTGTTTCGTTTCATTTCATTTTTTTGTCTTCATTATTGCATCGGTTTCTTGAATTTATCTTCTTCTGGACGTCAACGACTAAAGGATTGCGCTTAAAAAGGATCGAAACGCTGCAAATATTTCTAAGTATTGACGAAGATGAAGTTAGTTAACGTTCTTGGATACAAATGACAAAAGAATGAACATTTTTGAATTGGAATTGCAACGCTTATTACGACAGCTCTGCATCACGCGTTGCCCTCCGATCGCGCCCGATCTCACCATCCGGCTGGCAGAATTCCAGAGCACACACTGTTCACAAATATCGATAATTATCTATTGAGTCTATAAGCGCGTTTCGGCAATACAAAGTTCTGAGGATACATATAATGTGACGTAATTGAAAATAAAAATATTTTCTGTGGGAATCTATGCTTCTGAAGCCAAAAGGTTAAAGATGTTACTAATTGTCAATATCATGAGAATTTTGCTGGTGTTTGTGTTTTTGTTGAAGCATCCTTTTGTTTGCTAATTATAAACACCATTTTCCAATAATTATTTGTTCAGTCTTTTGTAAATTGTAAAACTGTTTCGTGAGCTGTTAGGCACGCTTGTGTGTTTTTTCTATCTGAAATTATTCACGAAGTGTAAAAATAATTCAAACCAACAGAAAGACATGTAATATGACAGGGAAATTTCGAGACAAGCTTGATAGCTGGGTCGAATTCAGTCACTGGAGACGAATTCAAACGGATGATTGCACTGATTGGTAGTTTTGCGAGGTTTCTACGATGAACACCAGGCGAATGCAGAAACAGAATCCTAACCAACGACCCACGCTCCACGCGCGATCTTTCCTTCCTCTTCCTTATCCTATCTACATTCCATACTTACATGAACTACACTACTATATATACAGCATTGAAGGCTTTCACGGTAGGAGTCAATATTCTTCATGTCTTCCGGGCTGATGGGCCGTGGTCCAATTGCCATCAGCCCGGAAGCCCCATGAAGAATACTATAGATGACGGGAGAAGCGCGGTGTCCCACTTAATGGAGATACCTGGATGGGGAAACACCCCAAGCCTGGATGTAGAACGGCAGAGGCTCAGACCATCCCGCTGGGGAGGATCACCACCTCCCGTGATAAAAAAAAAATACGCCTACGCCCAACACTTCCGCAACTAACAACCATAGGAGTCGACGCACGAGGAAAAAAGCAACGATCCGCAAGTCGAGTGGGGTGGGGTGGGGTGGGGTGGGGTGGGGTGGCGACGAGTGCGTGGGCATGCGCAGCTCGTGAAGCAGCTGGCGCCGGGCGGGCGCATGGTGGTGCCGGTGGGCGAGCTGGGCCACCAGATCTTGACGGTGCTGCAGCGCGGCGCGGACGGCCGGGTGCAGGCCACCAAGAAGATGGAGTCGGTGTTCGTGCCGCTGACGGACGCGCGCACGCAATGGTCGGCCGCCGAGCCGCCGCCGCCGCCGCCACCCTCCACGTGAGGCCGCACCCGCGAGATTGGGTTTACTTGGCGGGGCGGCAGATACCGCGTCAAAGGCCAAGTTGTCGACCTTCCTCAGGGCGAAATGCCGTGAAACAACGAAAGAAGCCAAACGTGGAACAACGAAAGAAACACACGATCAACTAAACACACGGAACATAAATTTTCTAATTGCCTACAATAATTCGAATGATTTATTACAAAGGAATTCTTCATTGAAAAAAATCTTGGTATATTTCGCCCAATGGTACGCCTTATAAGCAAAACTAAACAACTTGGTTGTAACACCTTTGTAAATACAACTGAAATATTCTTTAGTACTATAACTAATCCAAGACCGTTCATTTTGTACACTCTGAACATTAATTGTCCAAACGCAACCATCGTTCAAACATAAAGCACTTTCACGTACAAAAGAAAAATAAATTTTCCCTTTAAACTGCATAATGACCTGCAAATTATATTTAAACACATTCTTAGAACCAATTTTTTTATCATCGTATAACTCCCAATTTACCAAGATTAACAGAGATAGCAAATTTACAACTCTTCCTGTTTCTCACACGGCGAGATATAACACATATGCCGGACTTCGTTCCTGAACGCTTTTAGGAAGGTCGCAGAATAGAGCCCGAAACGCAGGCACCTGTGCTTCGGACGCGGCGTCTCCCAGACAGCCTTGTGAATACTCACCCCGCTCAAGCCGACGCTCTCATTACTCCCTCGAGATTTTTAGGAGCGTAGTGTGGCCGCAGTGACGCTTTAAACAGCTTTAAAAGTCTTTTAATATTTATAAATTTCAGATTTGTAACTGGATTAAGATAGGAACATAATATTAATTTCCCCACCGGCAGACTGCAATGCGTGAAATGACACCTCGTTCTTTGCAAACGGTGCACTAAAAATAGTCTAACCGTTGTTGAGGGATGGTACACAAGTTTAAAAGTAGTTATGTGAAATTTCCCACCTCACATTTATTGGCAAAAAGTGATCATAATTAATCTCCATAAACGCCACATAAGAGAAAAAGTGTCCTTTCGTAGGAAGCAGAATTACAAGTATAAACATTCCAAACATCTGTGCATCCGGGGTTGAGTAACACATAGAATAAAAAATCATACGCGGAATTCAGTTATATTCTCACTAAATATTTGTTGGCAAAGAGTAATAATTTTCGACACCTTTACATGCCATTAAAATTGTAACATTTATTCTGAGACACTTGTATTTAAGTACGTGCTCCGTATTCTATTAATTGTATTCCTACATGGGGTAATCAGTGCCTGCTTGGCCTCAAGGCAAGCAATGCGCCGAATTGTATTAATTGCATTCCTGTGCTGCCTAACCAATGCCTACGTTTACCCATGACATGCAATACATCGTATTCTATTAATAGTATTCTCTTGTTTGGAAATCAGTACTTCCTTTCCCCATGGCATGCACTGCCCCGTATCCTATTAAAAGTATTCCGTTGTGTGGTAACTAGTACTTACTTTCTCATGTCATGTAATTCACCGTATATCGCATTCCTGTAATGCTTGGGTAATCAGTGCCTACATTGCCCGATGCAATGCACCATATCCTTTTAATCGCATTCCCGTTTTGAGTAACCAGTGTCTACATTGCCTCATTCAATACACCGTAATCTATTAATCGGATTCCCGTGTTTGGTAACCAGTACCTACTTTGCCCCATTACCACCGTAATCTATTAATTCAATTCGCGCGTCGGTTAACAAGTGCGTACTCCGCCTCATGACAAGCAATACACCGTACCTCTTCATCGCATTCCCGCGTTGGTTAACCAGTGCGTGCTTGGGCTCGGCGCAGTGTGGTGGCGACGCGGCCGCGCGGGCGTCGCCCCAGCACGCTGCTCACGGAGGAGGAGCTGGCGGTGATGCGCGCGAGCGACGAGCACGACCCAGACCGCGACAGCGACAGCGACGAGGACAGCCGGCGCCGCCGCAGGAGCAACCTCTGACGAAGACACCCCCCCCCCCACGACCAGCAAACGTCTTCATCAACCCGAGGTCGGGGGACCAGGCACCACCTGTAAACGGATTTTCGACATGGTGCCATTCGCTCGTGGGGAATTCACGAAAATGCTATAAAATTTTGGGTAAATAAACGTTTTACAATGCTAATGTTGGGTTTTAATTGATATGAATAATGTGGTTGAATAAATGAATGAACAAAATTGTATGAAGGTAGCAAATAATGATTCATTTTTAAACAATGACCCCGAATGCGACAGCGACGAGTGAAATGTTGCGCCGCGCTTGGCGCAGGAGCAAGTGTTGACGGAGCCCTCACCCCCCCCTCCTCCATCTGCGCCAACTCGACACGCGAGGGACGATTTTTTGATGATTTTTCAATCTGAGATGGGTGTGTCAAGCTGGCACAACTACTACAACAACAAGCATCAACGAACGTTTGAACAGCAATCTTCTGCGAACTGGGACTGTGGAGTTGGTTAATGAACCCGATAAGTCGGAGCGGTTCGTTATGCAGTCAGCTGTCAGCAATGTCAGAACGCTTAAAGGCAAACTATATGACTTATGCAACTAGTGTCAAGACTAGACTCAAATGCCATCCTAGGTAATTTTCAAAAAAAAACTCTCTAACCCGAGATTTATTATTTGCAAGAAAATTAGGAACCACTGAGAAGCAAGCATCTGGCCTTGGGCGAGCGAGCGACTTACTTGTTGTTTCCGTGTCCGACACAGCGGGGAGAAAAAAGCCGCCGGCTGCGAAGAGAAAACGAGCATGGGCTCTGCGACAAGACATAATCCAGCTTTCAGGACATACGAAGAGGTCGTCTGTTGCTTCTGCTGTGTATACAGCGCAGCACGCATTCTAGTAACAAAAGTTTTCACTACCAATGGGTTGATGGTGGCGCTACCTATTAACGAAACAACCACACTACTTCGGGAAGCGTAGTGCACTCTAGAGTTCCTCTCGCGCACTAGTTTACTAGTTCTCGCGCAGAGTTTTACTACCTCCTTTGCCCGCCTGAGGGCCGCGTACTCGGCGCGAGGAGAAGTGACTTGCGCCATGGTCATTCGAGGGTGGCAGGCATTGCTGTACTGGCCCCGCCCTCGGCCGCGGTGGGGCCAGGATGTTTGTTGGCTGCAGTGGATATTTTTCGTAACTGAGGTATAGGTATGCGGTTTGCGCCGAATTATTGTAGATTATGAGGGAACTAACATATTTCTGTTTCTAGATTGTAACATTTTATGTTATGAGACATTGATTTTCTAAATGAAAGTGCATATTTTTCGGCAAAAGCACTCGAAGAGACGAATTCAACCAGTACGAGAGAAAAATATAGGTTTCGTAGAATTGCTTTCTTACATTGATTTCCAACTTACATGTTAATCTGTTGATTTTCTGACTTCAAACATAAACTAAATTTACTTTCTCATGCTTTACGACGAAACTTCTTCAGAAGAGAAAGTAATGTAATGCTGCGCGAAAAACCGGCAAATTTTCGGCAGAAAAACTTTATTACTACAGGGTAACGAAAAAGTGGCTAAATCCTATTGAAATAAATTGAAGATTGGTAGCCTTCAGTCGCCCGCTTTCAAAGCCAATAGAGAGCGGTCATTGTTGCTTATTGTAACCCATTGTTGCATCGCCGCACTGATAACAAGGCAATAATGACGATGGCCTTTCTTTTGTTCGCGGTAATATAAACTAATGATTTTATATATTTGTAGAATATTTCAATACCATAGTATTTAATAATTAATATTATATTTTTTCCATCTATTTGCATTTGTTTGCCAACGCTATCAGTGTCGTATGATTTATTAACTTTTAATTATTTTACTTTCTCGCATACTGGTTACTTTCCTACTAAATGTTTTACGATTTCAAATGCGAGTTTTACAAAAAATGATCACTGAGATGTGTTAATTCGGAAAGAAATTGTGGTATAAATGGTAATGAATGTAGGTAGCAAATAATGATTATTTTCAAACTACGACCCTGAATGCGAGCGACATTGTCGAGTGTAATGTAAAGCCGCTCTTGGCGCAGGAGCAAAGAGCTGACGAAGCCCTCACCCCCATCTGCGTCAACACGACACTTGAGGGACGAACATTACGACTTTCTTTTGTGATGATTCTTCAATCTGAGATGGATGGGTGTGTCACGCTGGCACTAGAGCACCTACAAGCATTAACCCTCGAGTAGCAACAATCTCTTGCAACCTGTGACCGCTGAAGTTGTGGAATTGGACTGTGAGGCGTTGAATGAACCCGAGAAGTCGGAGCGGTTCGTTATGCAACCACAGATTCAGTTGCGACAGATTCAGCGCTCAGCAAGGCCTACTAGCTATTAGACTAGTAGGTCTATCGCTATTAGGCCACTAGTACTTAAATACCTTTCCAGATCCTTTTCATGTATAAACTCTGCCAAGAGATCGAATCAGATATTTATTACTTGCAAAATACGTAATTGTGCACATGCGAATGACAATTAAACAAATTAAAAACCACTGAAAGCATTTCTGGGCCTTGGGTGGCGAGCGAGCGAGTTTTTCGTGTCCGACCAGCCCGCCCGCGAAGAGAACAAGCATGGGCTCTGCGACAAGTCATAATCCAGCTTTCAGGATATACAAAGAGGTCGTCTGTTGCTTTCAAGCATGCTGTGTATACAGCACGCATTCTAGTAGCAAAAGTTTTCATTACCCGTGGGTTGACAGTAGCGCTACCTAGGAACGAAATAACCACACTACTTTGGGAATCGTAGTGCACTCTGGAGTTCTTCTCGCGCACTCTCGCTCTACTACCTCCTTAGGTCGCATGTGGGCCGCGTACTCGGGGCGAGGAGAAGTGACTTGCGCCATGGTCATTCGAGGGCCTGGCCCCCAGCCCATCCAGCTTCCACCATCAAGCGTGCGTCTCGGCGCTAAACAAATTCGTGAGAATGTTCATGAGGTGTTGACGAATATTAAAGAATGAAACTATGATGAAAGGATGAAGTCCTTGAACTTCGATTTATGGAGACTTTTGACGACTTCGTCAAAGGTCATCAGACTTTGTCATCAGTCTTGCTATGAGTATATCTGGCTGAAATCAGGTGACAGTGGATATTTCATCTGTTTCTTGGATGTCATTTGAGCTGGATTGTGACCGCCCACACCTCTAAATCACATATGGTGATTACGATAAATGGTTTAGGATTGTAATGTAGAATGGAATGGGGATCTCGTTGGTTGTATTTGTTATTACATATCCTTACACTTATTTTACAAATTTCACATAATTTAATGTTTTCAAATCTTTATGCTCGTGAATTGAAATTTTTTCTTTAAATGCGACAATTCAACGATGTTCAAAAGTATGCTAGCGATGAAGCAAACTCTCCATAATAAATTATGCGAATCCTTCAAAGCGCCCGAACATTTGAGACGAGAATTGCGTACGACTCGTGAGTTCCATTAGCTGGTAAAATTTCATGTCAATCTGAGTATCCACCACGGGGAGTAGTAGACAGAGCATATTTGCGAAAACCCTTTGGTGCATAGAAGAAATTTCTGGGCACCTGTAAATCACATCTGCACAATAGATAAAGAGGTTCCATTTCAATTGGATGAAATTCACTAACGGAAGTGCCACTTTTGTCAGCAATTCTGGTCTGCAGCACTACAATACAGAATCTCACTCTCTTCAGTTACTTGTTTTACCTGACTTATCTTGAAATGCAATTTTTTTATTGTATTGTATATAACCTGTTATCTACATTGATAATTTTGCATAAATATTATTTTAAATTTTATTGTGATTACATTAATGAGGGAGAGAAGAAACTCAAAGGCAGTAAATTATCATGAATTTATTCTTGGACTTCTACATTCTGAATGGGAAAAGATTCAAGAACATTTTGACCCATCAGTCTTTTGACATATACTTTTGTATACAGTAAGGATATGGTAACAAAATGTACAAAATAATACAATGATATGTAAAATAACATTAAATGTCTTATAGTTGTATTTCTTCACCCAAGAAACGTCCATCCAAATCTTCACAGCCAGGATGATAAAAAGGCAGTTTGGATAACAAAATCAATTCTTTCTAGCAGTAAACAAATCCGCAAATTTCTTGGGCAAAGATGAACATCTCATTTATTGGAATGCATTAGAAACGTGCCTCACAAAATATTTAAGGCTCGGTATATGAAGGATGGGATGCATTAATATGCAATACAAACGTTTGTACTTGATATTATTCAAGGACATTCAAAATTCACCAAATACAAAGTCAGGAAGTACAGAGAACAGGATTAGCAGGAACTGTTGCAAGTTCTACAGTTCTCTATTTAATTCTTAATGATAAAGAGACATAAATAAGCAGTAATGCATATTGCACCCAATCCTTGAATAAATAGGTAGTTGAACACAACTAACTCTTCATTACCTGTAATTATTTTCATTTATGACTGAAAAATACATTAATTTAAGAAATGTGTTTCTCATCCTGAGATGTACAGGGCAAACACACTAAAAAGTTGTAATCAACAACTCCCTCAATTAACAAGAAAACTCTCACACGCAAGAAGAGCAAATAGTGAAAATGAGAAAATGAAAAGTAATGCCAGAGGTCAAAGACTATCAGAATATTTGAACTCTGTGCATTTTATCCACAATTCAATTGTGGTTTTTCTAGTGCAGAGGAAACTCAGCATGAATTTATGAAATAAGCAAGAAAATAAATCTTGGACTTTAGCAATACAATTTAAGAAATGTAGAACAATACCTAACATTCAAAGCTCTTCTCTGCACGCTACGAGTGACAATTATGAGGGCAGGTAAAGCACAAGTAAATAGAAGCACAAGTGTTCCATCTGACTGTACATCAAACATTCTATCCCCTCAGTCAAGTGCAGAAGTTGATCAACCAGCGAAAGCTCCATTTTCAGACTGCTTCAAAGAGAAGGCTAATTAGAAGTAAACCAGATGAGTTCAAGTGTATCAAGATGAAAGTATTTTATCTGTTTGAACATGAAATGGACAGGGACTACTAGAATCATTATTTTATAATCTGTGAACCCTAAGTCATAAAAATTTTGCTTGCTACTGTTCTGACCAAAGGCTAAATTTGGGTTAAATAAAAATTATATCTAAATAAAAATACAATTAATATACAGTCTAAATCAAATGATATTTGTATTAAACATACACATGAAGTATCAAACCAATAACAGATTTTCTCACTTAATATAAACATGCAAAATATTTTCTACAAAATGAATAATCAAGAGGCATATCTATGGCACAGCGGAGATGGCACGTGCCACGGGTGCCACTCACATAGGGCGCTACAAGTATTTACAGTATGACCACAAATACAAATAACAAAGTAACCTGATAGTGGCGCAAGTTCTATGCAGGCACCTGAATACCTGGATACACCTCTGTGAATAACATAGGGAAATTCCATTTCTTTATGAATAAGAAAAGCCATACATGGAATAAATATTGTTTGTTTACAAAACTCACAACTGGTTCACGAGAAATATGACTTTGAAATTTTATGAAGCTGATTTTACATGTTTAGGTCAGATTTCAAAAAATCTCTAATAGAGCAGTGAATATGGTTTTCAATGAACCTCTCAGCCAGTCCCTCTATCCAACACATTTCTTCTTTAATACAAAATAGAATTGTAAGTCAAATTTATTAATTTGTAGTTATTGCATTCTTCCCACAGAAATGTTAACCAATGATATAGTTTGTTACATGTAAAACTGAAAAAAATTTACTTTCAAAGAAAAAATAAACAAAAACTAGAAAGTCAGCCAAGTTCAGTATAATATAGAAGTGTGTTGGCAGAGCTAAAGATGGAGCCTTGCACTATTCCATGAGGAATTATTCTTCTCACACATCACCATTATAGAAAAGTACAAAAGGCCGCTGTGTAGAGAATACAAATGTGACCCAGGCACCAGTGAGCAATTGTTTTTGAAAGGCTCTGTGAATTCTTAAAACTCTGCAATATTACAAAAGCCTTTACTCGTACATTATCTCAGAAAAGAAGAGCACAATCGCGCCCAGAAATTTGAACATAGAATAGTTCCATTTAAATATTGTCATTATGATAAACTCTATACTTCTAAATTGGAACCTTTTTTTTGTTTCTTTGGCAACATAACTCTAATATTTACAAATTATTTAATATATGTACAATATATACAAATATACAAAATGCAAGATCCAAATGGCTTGCAAACTGTTTCTGATGGAATACTGATTGTTACTTTACAATGCAATGTGTCCATTCATATTTTCTTCATAGAAATTACGGGGGCATAACAAAACTTTGCCCACTAACAAGAGAACACCAAAAAGGGACATCTAATATTAAAGTTTACACACAGGTCATTCATCTGTCTGATACACAAGAAAATATAACAATGATTTAACATCATCAGATGACTGCGATCTCACCCATTCCATATTATTTAAACCTAAATAGAGCTAGTTGAAAATACATAAATATAGACCAACCACTGTTATCTTGTAATATTAGACATCATCTTCAAAAAGAAATAGTAATCTCACAAAACAATTAGCAAATTGTTCTTAAATGTATTAAATAAATGAAAGTATCACAATGACTAAGCTAATTAAATCATCATGTTTCATGTATACTAAATAATATTAACCTTTTATTCTTTAACCTTTTGCAAGGAAATAAGCAACAACATAAAATAAAGCAATTCTCCCACACAACAGAAATGACACATTTCCTAGATTCTAAGACTGCAAAGTAGGATGAGAATATTATTTAGACAAACCGGAATAGAGTAGGTACTCATGAAACTAGGAATGAAAATAGGAATGTTACTTTTCTCTCTCTTTTGTTTCCTACAATATACACATTTTCTTTCACTTACAAGTGAAATTTTAAAATATTATTCTACAGGTGCACCAGAATAAATGTCACAAACTTCTAGGGCATTTTAGGGAGATTAAGATTGTTACATTTTGTTATTGAGCATGTGGTGGGAAATCTCATAAAGCGAAATTACATGCTATGTGAGACGCATCAATGTGACACATGCCCCTGACAGATAAGTAACTAGACGAGCACTGGTGTTTGGCAGGTATGCAATTCGATTACCTGTTATTCACTAGTTCAATAGCTTACCAATTGTGAAACATATTTACATGAAATTTCCCTCAAGCCCTACATATGTAACTTTGTTACATGAGATTTTGCACATGTTTCTGGGCAAAAAAGAGATTATCTTCAACTTTTGCTGTTCTTTAGATGTTTGTAATATTTACTCTGAGGCACCATGGTAGAACAAAAGCATTTCTGATCTGCAGATGTGATATCTGAACATGCTTTTCTGATGCATTTTCTGAAGTAGCACTCCTGGTTTTCTTACTGTTTAAACACTCATTCTATTGAAAGTGACACAAATGTTATATGAAGTGTTTTCTTCCAGCACATCTAGATGTCTCAAATATTTCACTTCACCCTGAAAAAATATTTTAAAAACCCAATTCGTCCCATGTTTGGGTCACTACAACACACAACAAATCACCTAGTACATTAACAAGTTGATATTAATAAATTTGTGAAACACTTAGCACTAAAAAAGATTCACATTTGCACACTTGGAAATCATTCTTGAACCGTTCTGAACTTGCAAGTTTGAAATACTTATTCTGTTCAACCAACTATGCTAATTCCATTAACAAGATTCATTATTCACAAGTAACATTCTATCACCACTAATCAATTAATTTATCTTGACAACTCAATAATTGCTGCATAGAAACAAATGTTTTCAATTCGAAAAATTGAAATACGAATCGAAACAAGCATCTAACAGCAGTAATTCACTTGAAAAGGATCATACCCATCAATTCGCAAATCAATAACATTGAGTATTATGCTGCAACGAAATATAGATACTGTGAATTCCAAAATTTATTATACAGGTGTCCAGAGCAGAAAAAACGAAATTTCGAAAATAAGTTCATAAGACAATTTTAAGCATATTTTGCCTTATAAATTCTGATATTTCCAATGGCTGAGCCACAATAAGCAGACAAAAGTTAGTTCAAAAAAACACTACTACAATGAAAACAAATAAAAAAGCAATTGAAATTGAATTCCGCAAATTGGGTTGTATTTCTGTGTAATTTTCTTTGTGAACAAATATATTCATTTTCTGTAAACAATGAACAATTTACGCGTTTCTGAGGTGTTTCTATGTTTATGAAATGCACATTTTTGCGAACAGAGTGTTTTTATAAACCAACTTTTGAGTACTTATTGCAGCTCAGCCGTTGGAAATATCAAACGAGTTTATAAGACAAAATATGCTTAAAATTATCTTAAGAACTTATTTTTTTGTTTCCTCCTTGGACATCCTGTATAATACGTTCTGTATACCCAACCACATCAATCATGTTGAAAAGGATTTGTATTCATTCTCTTGCAAATCACTTACCACGTTGACTATTGAAAATACAAGCTAAAATGACCATTCCTAATGCGCACATTCCAAATACGAAACGTTTTGTTCATACAATCACAGCAATTCACTTGAAAAGAATCCTATCGGTTCACTTACAAATCAGTAACCTTTGCCCAAATCATCCTTGTCACAAAACGAAATTCTATCGATATTCTAATTCGAGAATTACAAAGACGAAACGTGACGTTCATCCAACTATGGCAATTCACTTTGAAGAATAATATCGGTCGCAAATCGACAACCCTCATCCAACCCATCCTTGATACAAACCGCATTAAACTATCAATGACCCAACTCTTAAAACTGCAACCACGAAAAGGTCCACCCGTCGTTAATTGCTTGGACTAGGCTGGCCCCGAGGTCATAGGGCGCCGGGGAGCCGCAGCGCGTGGGCGGCGAGAGCGGCCAGCAGGGCGACGGCGGCGGCGAGGGCGGCGGCGGCGGGCGGGTGGGCGAGGGCGGCGGCGCAGCGCAGCTCGTCGCGCGGGTAGAAGACGCCGCGCGGGGGCGGCGACGCCGGCTTGCAGCGCTCGCCCTTCGAAGCCAGCTCCTCCTGCGCAGCACGAGACGCGCGCCTCAGACACTCAGCCAGAGTAGTTAGTGTTGCTGGACACGACCCCTCCTGTTTTGGCAATTCGTTCCGTTGAGTATACTGCGTGTTATACCGGGGCGGTAACGGTGTTCCTCTCTCAGCGCCGATCTTCATGTCAGCTGGCGAGGTTTTCCCCCTCCAGCAGAGATAAGCTCCAAGCTTCCTACCGGTCTCCCGATGTGTGTGGTATAGTGTTACATTGAGTAGAGTAATGCTTGTAAGTGATTGTCTTTAATAGGAGTGGAGAGACCAAGGATGATGATAGAAAGAATGCGTACGGACAGTGGCCTAACTAAATTCGCCCCAGTCGTTACTCAAACCCAATGAATTACCTGTCAGAGACGCTGCACGCACGCGTGGGCTCCAACGAAGGCAAAGAGCACGCTCGTGCACGTGAGAGTGAGATTCGCGAACCAGACCCGTGTCGAGAGAGGCTCGACGAGCCTGGCTCATGAAGAGAAATGCCCGGTGAGCCTAGCTCGTGTAGATAATAGCCCGGCCAGCCTAGCTCGTGTCGAGAAAGGCCCAGCGAGCCTGGTTCGCGTTGAGAGAGGCTCGGCGAGCCTGGCTTGAGTCGTGAAAGACTCGACGAGCTTGGCTCGTGTCGAGAAAGGCCCGGCGAGCCTGGCTCGCGTCGAGAAAGACTCGGCGAGCCTGACTCGCGTCGAGAAAGACTCGGCGAGCCT
>BOPP01000066.1:1726470-1742065 GCA_017312745.1 Gryllus bimaculatus | reverse complement strand
GAAAGGCTCGGCGAGCCTGACTCGCGTCGAGAAAGGCTCGGCGAGATCGTATCGTGTGGCCCTTGTGCTGTGACTCACCTGGCAGAGCTCCTCGCACGGTGGACACAGCAGCGCGCCCTGGTGCAGCCAGCCGTACGCCATGATGCGGATGGGCACCTCCTGGCGCGGGTAGTAGCACGTGTACGTGTAGTTGGCCACCTGCGACACACCGCGTAAGAACGTCATGCTGCTCTTTCACACTGGGCAGTTAAAACATGTGGGAATAGTGGAGGATCCAGGGCCTTCCCAAAATATGTTTTAACTAACTGTGTCTCAAAAGAATGCTCGCATGCAGTTACTAATTCCAACTAATGGCTACCAGTTACATGAGCGAAATGCGTACACAGTGTAACACTTATCCATGCTTCAATAATTAAATTATGAATGTGATCATTTTCTCAGGTTGCGTTCCAGATTGAAAATTTAAGGAAATAATTTTAAAATAAGACAATAAAGTAGAAAAATAATAGTACTGAAAATTCAATTGTTTTAACAAAATTTTACTTAATTTGTTAAATTATTCTAGAATTTTGGAAGATTGAACCATGGCTTCCAAGGCAGAAAATAGACAATATTAATGATCGAATGATTTATAATATATTTTTTTATGATTGCCTAAAAACATGGGGTCTTTATACAAGCATGTTTCGTTGGCAAACACAAATTTTAAACTAAATTCATTTCAAATATTCCTCCAAAAATATGAATGAAAACTTGATTAGATCTCATTTTTGCATTAGAATTCTGTTTTACGAATACCTATCTTCTGACTGCCAGTCACACAACCAGAAGTCTAAGAGGCTAAAAATAAAAGCTTAATTCCACAAAACGATGTACCACATCAACATTATGTTTTCTTGGTAGTTTCAAGTGATAAGCGCTACTAATTTCATATTTAAAGTCCAAAAAACATAGAACGAAACCGATATCATGGTCTTTAACCTCTCGT
This sequence comes from Gryllus bimaculatus, assembly GCA_017312745.1. Lineage (NCBI taxonomy): Eukaryota > Metazoa > Arthropoda > Insecta > Orthoptera > Gryllidae > Gryllus > Gryllus bimaculatus. The sequence goes on along the minus strand of BOPP01000066.1, from coordinate 1,741,077 downwards.
CGAGATGAACATTTCGTGATCAGATTTCGTAAAATGAATATGGTATTTTGTCACGTTGCATTTTAATATTTCTCTAAGAAATGTTTTTTTTACGATGTTTCCTTGAAAGAAAACTCTTTACGGACACTACAGTATGCTGATCTTTGAAAGGTTAAACACTTTCAATTCTTTAAATGTACAGTGCTACAGTTCGGATATTTATAATTATATGCTATTTACTTGCATTACTTTGACAATGGTTCTCTATATAATTTACTAATCACAAGACGTCATGTCCAGTTCCTAATTATTTAATTCGCTGCGAGAAACAAGTTTTATGCAGTATCATTATTAATATATTAATCATGCGCGCCAATCAATTTTCATAACCTCATTAATACGGTCGCCGCTACATTAAAGACAAACAGGGATCGGTGCATTATAGACTTTCACATAAACGAGCGTTTTATCGATATTCGAATTTCAGTTTAACCCGATTCTATACCCTCTGGATTTTACCCACCCACCATTGTGCGAACGGCAAAACAACGCACAGAAAAAACAATGACCACTGATCACCATGTGTTGGGTGGTCGAGAAGTTTCAAAGGACACTCTCGCATAGTATGAATATATGGAATTTCGAAAGTGAATAATTTTGAATGACGAAACACTTTAATGAATTCAATTATTTTTGAGAGTTTTATATGAAGCGTGAATGAATCAATAAATTTAACACTATTCTAAATAATGAATTCTTATCGCAACGTCGGTGTAATGATCGATCGCGAATTGCGATACTGTTACTCGAGTATGTAATGATTGGAAAGGAACAAAATTTTTAAAAAAAGTTATGTACAAATTAAATTTACTCGCATCAGTCGGACACTTGCAATTCCATTCTTTACTCTTTAATTCCGTATTATTTGGGATCCTGAGCTGTTAGAATTCCTATTTCTCTGCATTATCGTACTATTAAAGTACCAACCAATCACAGAGGTATCCACACGGAATATGAGTTTGCCGAGCACAGCAGAACATAATTTTCGAGTTGGTATGCGTGCCTTGCAAAAAGTTCTAGGGTGCACACGTGTTTTATCAGATTTCTGAGAATGAACTCACTACTACTGCTCGAACAACCGTGACCCTCCCTTTTCAGTCTTCCCAACTCTGTCTGGTCACCAGGATATATCGTTATTTTTTAATCTTCTGATCCTCTCTGGAATCTACAGAAATATTGTTATTCCCAGCTCTTCTCCTTCATACCGAGTTGAAAGAGCGATGCATTTCGCAGCAACTTCTGGCGGATTCGAGTTCTGTTCGAAAATATCCACGGGCTGTATCTTTATTCCGATTTCCCCGAGGATTTCGGAGAAGTTATTGAGAGGGTACCTCATACCAAGACATCGAACCCAAAGGCCTCTGGTGTGGATAGTCGAAGCAGTAATCTACAGAGAGATGTCCCCCGAATAGAGAAAACAGCAGGGCATTTCGAAGCGATGCAAAAGCAAGCCTGGGATGGATTCCGCGTTTTGAAAAGTGTTTCTGGTTTTAGTAACTGCGAATCACGAATCACTAAGATGTCTGTGCGCTTCCCATTCCTTGTTAGATTTCCTAGTTTCTCTCGTAAACAATATCATTATCATCTTAATAATTATTATAACGTATTGTTACTATTTCTACGTATTGTTTTGCATTGTCTTACGAAAATAATGTCAAAATTGATGATGATGTTTGATGCATAAGGCGCCGCATGCATCGACACAAAATACCATAATTTTTCTAGTGTTGGAGAGGTATTACCTCTCTAGGGGTCCATCAAACACAATTAATCGAAAAAACGTAAAATTTAATAGAATAATCTATTACGCAATCAGCATATGTAATTCGTTTTACACGTTACTTTACTTGCGGAATGTCTTCTTAAATACTACCTCCCATTCCAAATTTCCTCCTCCCCCTCGTCGGTGCGTGACTCGTGAATTTACTGAAAATGTAGAACGCATGAGGGTGAATAACTTCACGTATGACTGTTACGGGTTATTCTTATTGTCACTGTTGTTGCGGATCTCGAATAAAATTTAAACAAGTTTTCTTTACTTCAGAGATTCCGTGTCTGTTCCGGTCTCGCAGAATTGTTCTACTGTTTTGACTTCAGAAATCTCTTCACGCCCTGGATTATGATGGAAACGGGGCCTGGGCCAGAGTTTTCTTTACGGAGAGCTCGGCAAGTAGGCATTTAATACAAGAACTTTTAAGTGAATACCTTTTTATGTGATATTTCAAAAAAAATCAGTGTACGAAATAATACATTTTCGCGTGCGTGTGTATACGTTAGGGGTGAGGATAGGACAAGGACGGGGGAAGGAAAGATCGCGCGCGGTCGTTGGCCCGTTCGTTAGGGCACTGCTCCGGCACTCGCCCGGTGTTGACGGGAGACTGACCTCGAGGTGCAGGCGGCCGGAGTGGCAGGCGTAGCGGTAGCAGCCCGACCCCCAGTGCTGCCACTGGCGCACCTGCCGGCACGAGCGCTCCTCCCACATGCGCGGCGGGTGGTCGAGGCAGAGGCTGTCGGGCCCGTACTGCTCCAGGGCGAAGTTCTTCTCCTCCTGCGGCGCGTTGTCCGGGAAGCGGCAGTGCGAGCCGCGCACCACCACGTTGCGCGACCGCCACGTGAACTCCTGGATGTAGGGGCAGAAGTCGGCCAGCGACACCGAGCCCCCGTAGTACGCCTCCTCGCCGGCCTTCACGTGCGGGATGGAGTCGAAGTTCTGCGGACACACACGTCGGTTATGAGGCACTCTGACGAGACACTGGGACCAATTCGAAATTGACGCTTCAAAGGAGTATTCCTATGTGACCGTTCTTATTGACAAACAGTCCTCATTCGCACGACAACTAGTCACTAGTTCGCATTAGGACCTTCATTCTCAATAGGGCCCTCATTCTCAATAGGGCCCTCATTCTCAATAGGGCCCTCATTCTCAATAGGACCCTCATTCTCAATAGGACCCTCATTCTCAATAGGACACTACCTACCCCCCCTAAAGAATTCCAATTTCGCCATCCTAATTACCTTTTACCTATCGTGATCTAAAGCGGCGTTGGCTTCTACTCTGAAAAACGATGACAATAAGTTCGGAAAATATTTTGGGTTCTTATTAATATAACATTTTACAACGGATAGGTAGATTAGCAATGTGGATAACCCATTGGAAGTGTATAAATTAGTCAAATAAGGCGCTCTTTGTATAAAAACACAATAATAATAATCGTGCGCAAAATCATAAAATAGCTGTGGCGAATGGAACACGTATATTTCTAATCACTTAAGGATTCTCTCATTCTGCGATCCCGACGAACGACTATGAAATACAGACCACTGTAACAAACATTTAAGACGATCACTAATTGCTTAACGATTTCCTCATTCCTTACGTGACGAGAATGAAATCGTCCGTAAAGGAAACAACTTTAATCGCTTTCAAATGACCCCTCGAACTGGTCGGGGGCTTTACAATTGTTACCAAACATTAGGGGAGCCCCTCAGCCCCATCCCCACAGGTAATGGGGAGTGGAAACTCAATTTAAAGATTGCCCGCTCCCTACGCATTCAAATAAACCGCAATCTAAACGGTCTCGGGGCTTCACAATCAGCACCAAATATTAGGCGCTCAGCTCGTTTATAAAGATGAGTAAATACTGAATTATACATGAAGTATAAGTCCAACAATGTATAATATTATTTACTATTCAATTGTAATACAATTGGACATCAAATACACCATTTTTACTCACCATCGCAAAAAAAAATATTTTACTTCCCCTTAGTTTAAAATGCTTTTTTAATGTATAAAGAAACACGATTTTCAACGTCTGAAGGTAAAAGTATGCCGATGAAAACAAAGTTAAAAACACAGAACGTTTCTCACTCACCCTGTACATGAGCGGCAGCTTGTCCGGGTGCTCGACGAGGTTGCAGAGCGCGACGGAGCTGCGGTCCTCGGTGCACTCCGTCTCCAGCGGGTCGCGCTTCACCTTGTTGCAGAACGGGTGCGGCGACTCGCCCCTGCGGCACACCCGCGTTTTCACCTCGTGCAACGGAACTCTCCCAATAAGACAGTAGTATTGCAATTTCAGTGTGCGTCAGCAATGTTTCACTTGAAGAGCTTAGTGCAAGGTGTTGACCCAAATGGTTAATCATTACTTCGAAAAGGTATTTCCGCTTGGTGGCATTAACGGACTCCGCGGGAAGGGTGAAGGGGGCATGGACATATCTAGATATATAATTTGGAATGAAAATTCGAACGTAATTGCACTTTTGAAAGACAGATTGACTGATCGATTGTTTCAAGGTACATCAAATGCTAGGGTCACTTGTCCTGTTAGAGTAGTGAATGCTTTATCGCAGGTTGTGGCTGTTTTTCTCCCCCGCTCGAGGGTGCGATTCGGCGCCGACCTACGTCCATCGGCTTGCGGAAGATTTCCTCCTTCGGGTACCTCCCCCAGTGTGGTAGAGTAGTGCTTGGAAATGTGGGATAAAAATGATTAGTGGAAGGACGAGGAAGAAAAAATGGCGTGGTATTGATCGGAAAAATCACGGAAACAACTAATCAGAGTAGCCGGCTGCTAGAATTGTCCTCCAGACAGCAGCTGAATTCAACGTACAAATGCATTGTATTGGAGTTCTGCAAAGACCACAAACAAGCATATTTTGGGTTATTTTTTATTTACTTTTAGGTCAAAAAACGTTTAGATCACATAAAACTCACAGCGCCTTCAGGTGGTTGTAGTGAAGTAAAGATTATTCTCGTAAGCTAACATTCCGCATTAAGCTCGTCAATTGAACCAATTAGTTCGAGAAGGCTACATCTCATCTCCCGTCCTGTGCGAGCGCGTGGCTAGAAAATGTCACATCTCCGGATAGGAGGGTTATTCAAAGTTAACAGAAGATCCCGTTTTAGATCATAACAACGTACACTAGATAACGTGGTGTTTACTCTTGTAACAAAGCTAAAAGCATTAGTCTGAATGATATTTACACTTAATTCATTTTTACAAAGAATATAGGCATTACTTTTCCGAAATAATCGATTTAATTGCAGATAAAAATAACGTGAGGCCGTAAATGAAAAGATAATTGTAGAGATTACAGACCAACTGGGACTCTTGCCGTTAGTTGATGCGGGAATGATATCCCAGTTTTACTTTGGAAATAAACATTGATATTCTTTCGGAAAGAGGACTAAAGAATTATTAAGAATACGGATTATTATCCCACACATCTTCAACAATAAATGAGGACAAAAAACTTTTCATTTGCTAATTATCATTTTATTTCAATTTTTTAAATGAAGAGTATTTTCTATAATTGAAATAACACGACATATGAGAGTTTAAAGGGAAAGAAACTCTAGTTACTAAATTTCCGTTCAACGAGTCGCAATAATAGGGTGAATGCCTAAAAGAAGAAAAGTGACTAGGAGTTGAATCGAATCCCGAATAATACGTTTGGCAACACCGCAAATTGCAAAATAAAAAGTTTACGATCATTCTCAATGGTCGTAATGAAGATTACGGTTATTATCAATAAGGACCACAATTAAATATTCAAAATACTAATAAATGGGAAAACAATAATAAGTTACTTTAAATTATTTTTATCACGTTCAGACAACACACTTCAGCGAAAAAGAACTCTACATTCATGCACTCACATTAAATGTCTTATATCCGCACTGAAAATGGAAAACATCCGAATTCCGCTGCTTCCGACGGAAGACGCCAGAGGCCGCGCCGGGCGGAGAGCGCGGGGAGGCTGCATTCAGGTCACGCCCCGGCCGCCTTTACCTCGGACGGCGGCAGCCCAATAATCACTGAGCACAGCCCCGGAGCTGCTCGGAATAGTGACGACGAGGTCAACTCGCCAGAACTCGCGATTTTCATTACGAACTCCGTTCGACCGTTAACTCCATCTCGTGAATCGTAATATTTAAAATACAGACGAACCTGACATATGCGGTCACCAATAGTTCCGTCAAAAATAGATCGTTATGTGAGGTGGCCGCTTAATTAAGATTATGACGTTATGGGAAGCGTATTTCAGATTTTATCATGATAAATGCTGTAAACTAAAAATGTTTTCGGTAAAATCGTTTCACTCCTCCAAGAATAAGCCAACCATATGATCAGACGTTCTTGAAAGCCAATTCGTTAATTTCTTATAAAATCATTGATTTTGGAAACAATTAAAAAAAAATTCGCAGCAGAGTAATACCGTACTTTCTGAATACACGCTTGCGAATGCTATTCACAAGATCGACATTTCTGATAAGACAATATAAAATGACAATGTGCTACAAGTTGCTTAAAATTGAGTTGCATGTATTCTATACGAACAAAGGTATTTACATTTCGTAAAATTAAGTTGAAGACTCGTACTTAGTAGTGCTAGTATACAAATGTGTTTTGACTACATATGTTTTTATAAACACTGAAAATTAATTGCTCAGGCCCAAGATCACTGCGAGACTACCTACTACCTTGAGCGAAGAGAGTACGTTAGGTATTGATAATTTCCAAAAAATATTGACCCCAGGTTTTATTTAAAATAATTTGCATGAAATCAATTGTATTCACAAATTGCACTTATCACTTGGGCAGTCTCAAAACGTAATCTCGCAGTATAGTGTCTATTCAAAATGTGTTAGCTTTAGCAGAATGTACTTTAGATATTTTTCAAAATAAGAAAAATTAGGGACTACCCATTTTTTGCTGCATTTTACATCGATTTCGATTAACGTCACACGTTTTCGTAAAATGTACGATGATAGTTTGTGATAGACATTAAGAAGTAAGGTAGTCTGGTACTATTTACAAAAGAAATATTAGATTCTAATGCAGCCTGATAATAACCTTGACAGTGGATCTAGTCTCGCGAGCAATAGTTCCCCATAGTAACTCTTCATTTTCTTTCCGTTCGCCTGCACGTCGAGTCTGTTGCGATAACGATTTGTACAGTTTTACGCTCAACTAGCTACAGTTGGCGTCCTATACTTGTGGCATAGTCGTTCTCGACGAACATCAACTGTCACCGATATTGAAAGCTTAGCGATATTACGCCAAACGACGGAGAGGAAGTTGCCCGGTATCAGCAGATGCAAAAAATACACCTGTCAATAGAAATGTTCTTCTACGCGATTCAGCTATACTTTTAGAATAGAGAATACAATTATATATAGACAAAGTTCTATATATTGCAATCGCTGAAGTGCACTTTAATGAGAACAGGAAGACGTCTGTTTGTACGGCGTGTCTCGCTTACAGGCAAACACGAGCATTGCACAAAGAGAGCCACAGAGAGAATTCCTCAACGTAATTAACAGGGAGCGAGGGCAGGGTCAGGTAGAGCACACGCGACCCTTGTGCAAAATGTAGCAAAGGACCACATCAAAGCTTCTCAGCCTCCAAGCAGCTCCTATTACGAGCGAACATGCTTCCTCTGCATCGTACGTTTTTAATGTGCCAGAGAAATCGAGAAATTTATTTTCAAACTAAACGAACGAAACATAATTACACGCAGATATACGTTTTATTAACTTATCGCAACGCGATGAGAATTTCCTAGGCGAGCTACGACCTCTGTTTACATTTTACGAGTAATACTTTGAAAAGGAATGATTACTGCGAAGTGTACATTCTTCATTTTATCACACAATCACTTAAAATTTTTAAATCACTTTATCTCTCATCGAAGATGAATATCGTTTCTTTCAGTTCGTCCATGAATTATTCAGTGTATGATTCGCTCTTTCACATGTTTTAACTCCGCGAGTAAGAAGATATTGTCATGTAACTGATCTCCGCTTGTTTATAATTCTATTTTTAATTGACGTAAACATTAATAACAAAAAAAGGATTTCAAAAAAACATAGACAAACTATTGATCGTTTTAATATTAAGTTTCCATCTTTGATGCGAAAATAATACGTTAGTTTTCTAATAACTCGAATGTGCAACCAAAAATACTGTTTTCATTTTGAAATGTTGAAATAACTCTCGGTCAGCTATAAGGGGAAATGGAGTGGTGTATGTTTTAATTGGATTGCTCTTGAAAATCCTCCACTTCTGCCCGAACAAACGTTTGTAATCCGCTTATTCCGACAGATAATTGTGCCTTAGAGATATCTGCCATCAGGACAACAAATGAAAGTCATGTGTGTGTGTGTGTGTGTGTGGGTGTGTGTGCGTGTGTAAAAATGCGTGTCTGAAGGAAGGAATGAGCGTGTGATTGAGAGAGGTCGTATGAGCGTGTGTCTATGGCTCCGCTGGGTATATGGGACCGTGTATGTGTGTTCGCGAATATTTGTAAACGGATTGGACCCGTGCGATCAATCCGTGCTTTTTAAATCATTGTTTTAAAAGGTAAAATAGCTTCAGTCAGGAGTGCGCCTTCCAAAGTTTCTCACAAGCCCAAGCTGCAGAGTGAGAGTACCTTCCAAAAATATAAAAGAAGTTTCGTTAGGATCTTCAATTTGCGATTACGGCGTATGTGCGGAATTATACCATTATAAGGGTCACAAAATAGCGTTTTGAGGCCTTAGAGCTCATCTATCTCGAGTCGGGCACGACGGTAACGTGTGTTGCAGAGTAAGCTGTGTTTTGTCGTGCTGCATGTTGTTTGTGCATCTCTTGATTTCTGTACGTCGTAATCTGAAAAATTGATGAATGTTGCGCCTTAAATGTTGATACGCCCCAAGGAGGTAATTCTCTACCTATCAGCAATATGTTTTCATAGGATCGTTTGTCAACGGTGTCTTATAAACCCTTCCCTTCGCGGAGATGCGTATGTTTGTGTGCATGTGTGTGTGTGTATACGCGTGTGTGTACGTGTGCGCGAGTGTATGCACGGGCGTGTGCGCACGAATGTGTGCTTGTGCGTAGGAACGTGTGCGTGTGCGTACGAACGTGTGCGTATGTACGTGAGCATGTGCGTATGTACGTGAGCACGTGCGTATGGACGTATGCATGTACGAACGAACATGTGCGTGTGCGTATGAATGTGGGCGTGCGTGTAGATGTGAGCGCACGAGTGCGCGCGGCGTACCTGGCGGCGCGGCTCTCCATCCAGTCCTTGCAGCTGCGCATGGCGAAGTCGCAGCCCAGCCCCTTGCCCCAGAAGAGCGGCTGCGCCAAGCTGTAGTTGGCGCGGTACCAGCCCGTGTCCTCCAGCAGCGCCAGCGTCAGCCGCGAGTACACCGGGTTCTGCGTGTGCGTCCCGGTCATCGCCTCGTTCTGCGCACGAGAGCACCGCAATAAGGATCTTCGCTTGCGCAGGTTGGGGACATTCACACATTACGATGACTGAACTATATTAGTGATTGGTGCATAGAAATATCTGTGAGCAAGTAAATTAGGATCTTGTGGCGACAAATTTGACAACAAAAATGCACCAAGTAAATAAAATCATGATCCTTAGACGTATTATACACAGAGTAGAAAAGAGAAAAAAGATGCAGCATAAACTCAAGAGAAGTCACACATAAACAAAAACAAGCTATCAATGTTTTAATATAAGATATTATATAACAGGACAGGGGAGGTTAATCCGAACTACTCTTCGCATATTAGTAAGCGGATAACATGGGCAAGTGTGAAACCGGGGTAAGAAACCCTCAATAGAGCAGTTAACCAAAAGCATCAAGTTTCAGTTTGGGTATTAGTGAGCAGTAACCAATAAGGAAAATTAACTGTGATGAACTCTTTGCCACAGAATCCGTAATTCACAAGAATGCGAGATAATTAAGGTTTATGAAATGTAACAAATACATAAAATACAGAAACGAAAGGGAAAAAAATCGTAAAATACACAAAGAAAAAAGATACAAAGAAGAGAAAGAACGATAGAAAGGAGGAAAAAGAAAGTTCATGGAAGAACAATCAGGCAAAGGGGAAAAGACATACAAGAGGATAAAAAAGAAAGGGAAGAAGAAGAAGCACGAGAAAAACACAAAATGGAATATGAAACAGACAATGTGAAGGAAGGAAAACATAAGAAAGAAGAAGAAGGATGGCACAAGTGAGAAGAAGAAGAAGAAGAAGAAGAAGTAAGAAGATAGAGGGAGAGGCTCAAGAAGGAAGAAGAAAGAAGGAAGGTACAATGGCGAAGAAAGGCCCAAGATAGAAAAAGATAAATACAGAAAAGAGGAAAAGCAAAGGAGAAGAAAAAAGACCCAAGACGATGAAGTCAGAGGGAACGGAAAGGGATGGGGAGGGGAGGGGAGGGCGGGGCGGTTGCCTAAAGCGGCGCCATCGCAAAGCGCAGCCGTTTTCGTCGCACTTCGAAAGAGCCGCTTTCTCCAGTGGGTGAGCGCGGTGCCGTCTCGCCCTGGTCCCCTCCAGCTCGGCGCCCTCGAGCCGCTCCGCAGGCGAAGTGGCGGCGCGCACCTCGCGCACCAACGCGCGCGCGTCACCAGCAGCTGCACGTGGCGCGCACGCCGCCGGCCGGCCACGCCCAGCGTCTCGCGCAACTCGCGCCCGCGATCACGCGCTCGCTCCACTGGCGCGCCTGCAGCCGCGCGTTCAGCTGCGGCTTGCCCAGGCGGCCACGCGGCGTCAGCGGCGCGCCGGCGTCGTCGCGCAGAGGCGCACAGCGACAACCCGAGAAGCCCAGCGCGTGCATGCATCTCGTGCTTCACCGCGACACAGCACCTGCAGCTCTGCGGCTTCGTGCTTGATGGCGCCCGGCGCAACAGGTTCGCGTGGCCGCCACCGGCCTGCATACGGCCATCCACGGCTTCCACACACACACGCACAAAATCCGTCTTCACCCCCCCCACCCACCCCTCAACATGCGTTAGAACTTCAGCTAACGTATACTTATGAAATGCCCTCTGCAGGAGGGCAAAGTTCTAGGGCCTGTGGGAGGCTTCAAAACAATCTTTTTTTTCTTCAAAGAATACATGGTAGGCAGGGCCCGCGCTAGACATGGGCAGACCAGGCGGTCGCCTGGGGACCTGCAAGTCAAGGGTCCGGTGATGGAACTGATGGTAAAAATTACTAAAAAAAATGAAAAAGAAAGCGGAGGTCAAGAAAAAATAGAAATCAGACACAATTTTTTTGAACTTAAATGGGATTGTAGACATGATTTATACGGTAGGACTCTATGGAATACATTAAATGACGCTAGCATTAAAGTAGGTTCTAATGAAATTCATGTTTATTATTTCATGTATTTAATAAGTAATTTTATTGACCACTAACAAAACAGAAGTTAACATGTGACATTTGCTCTTGACTGGTTTATGTATCGAAACGATTTCGTGCACTTTTCTATCACCAGTGAACGATGGGCTGTATACCAACCAAGCACAAATAGCATACATGTAGCTTCGTAATAAGAGATTTCCCATCTCATATTCAGTGACAAATACTGATTGGTATGTACTGATAATCGTCGACCCGCCTGCATGCCCTAGAATTTGGTAACATACTGAGAGACATTGTAGCGCCAACAACGGACGTGCTCGGTAGTCGACATTTTTAACTCATAAAGTCTGTAATTTATGATATATGCCGTGTGTTGTTGTTTAATACTTTTCATCATACCAGCTTCTGTAGGAAAAAATAATTTCAATAAGAAATACCTCTTCTTGGAATAAAACTACTAATTTGCTATATTTAGTTACAGCTCATTTGTCCCCAGTGTTCTTTACACATGCTGTTAAAATGCTTAGGAGCAGATTTTCATTCGTCTGTTTGTTTGTGTTAACTACATATTACAATACATTTTCACAAATAACACAAACCAAGATACGATTAGGCTCCAATTTATACATGACCAGCAGAAGTTTCGTGACCTTGCTGTCTATCATAATCATCTATTACACACACAGCGATAACTTTGCAACGTATTTATCTAGTTTAACAAGGAAGTAATTTCATTTACATCCCCGCTCAGTTCCGTTCCGTTCGGCTCCGCCCCAATTCGCCACCACCCATGTTCCGCCCAACCGGCGGTCCCCGACCAGCCCATCCCTGTCTCGCCTACCCATGACCTGCCCTGCCCTGCCGCAGTCCAGCTTCGACCATGCTCCGCTCTGCCCTCCATTCTACCCAGCCGCTAACTCACAATCCTTCATGGCTAGATAATTGGAAATCACTTTAAAGTAATATTAATTTTAACAATGACATTTAATGTATTATATATCATTTGGATTGTATAATTGTAATACATTCAAGTTTCAGAAAGAACAAAAATCTTATTTTCTTCAGTTTTTGTTTGTTTCGTTTCTTTATGTACCCAAACAACAGCTAAAAATGTGTGTGACGTGCTATGGGGAGAAGTTAATTTGAAGTTACCATTTAGGTCCAGAAGCAAAACAAGGGCCATCTCACATTTGCCTCGAGGATTAGGGAAAGCTGGACGACAACCTTGCATCGAGTGGGGGTCAGTTTGACCAAGAAGTTGAACTACAAAACTTTGTTACAGATTCAATACAATTATACAATCCAAATGATATATAATACATTGAAAAATGTCATTGTTAAATTAAATTACTTTAAAGTGGATTCCCAATTATCTAGCCATGAAGGATTGTGAAGTTAGCGGCTGGGTAGAATGGAGGGCAGAGCGGAGCATGCGTCGAAGCTGGACTGGGCGCGCAGGTCAGGTCATAGCGAGACAGGGATTGGCTGGTTGGGACAGCCGCGTTGGGCGGAAATGGGGGGTTGCGAATTTGGGGCGGGAGCCGAACGACGGAAACTGAAGCGGGGATGTAAATGAAATTTACTCCTTGTTTAAACTGATAAATACGTTGCCAAAGTTAGCGCTGTGTTGTGTAATAAGATGATTATGATAGACAGCAAGTCCACCCGAAAACTTCTGTGGTCATGTATAAATTGAGCCTAATCTATCTTGTTTGTGTATTTGTGAAAATGTATTGTATATGTAGTTAACACAAACAAACAGACGAAGAAATCTGCTCCTAAGCATTTTAACAGCATGTGTTAAAGAAACACTGGGGACAAATGAGTTGTAACTAAGAAGCAAATTTAGTATTTATTCCAAGAAGAGGTATTTCTTATCTGAAATTATTTTTTCCCCTACAGAAAGCTGTATGATGAAAAGTATTAAACAACAACACACGCAGATATCATAAATTACAGAACTTTATGAGTTAAAAATCGTCGAACTACCCGAGGCACGCCCGTTGTATGGCGCTTACAATGTTTCTTCAGTATTTACCAAATTATAGGCATGCAGGCGGGTCGACGATATATCAGTACATTACCAATCAGTATTTGTCCACGGAATATAGATGGAAATCTCTTATTACGAAGCTACTGTATGCCTATTTGTGCTTCTTGGTATACAGCCCATCGTTCACTGGTGATAAAAGTGCACGAAATCGTTTCGAACATAACCAGTCAAGAAGCAAATGTCACATGTTAACTTCTGTGTTGTTAGTGGTCCAATAAAATTACTTATTAAATACATGAAATAATAAACAGAATTTCATTTAGAACCTACTTTAATGCTAGCGTCATTTAAGGTATTCCATAGAGTCCTACGTATAAATCATGTCTACGAATCCCAGTTTAGTTCAAAAAAATTCGTGTCTGATTTCTATTTTTTCTTGCCTCCGCCTTTCTTTTCATTTTTTTTAGGTAATTTTTTACCATCAGTTCCATCACGACCCTTGACTTGCAGGTCCCCAGGCGGACGCCTGTCTGCCCATGTACTAGCGCGGGCCCTGGCCTACCATGTATTCTTTGTAAGAAAAAAAAAGATTGTTTTGAAGCCTCCCACAGGCCCTAGAACTTTGCCCTCCTCAGAGGCAATTTCATAAGTATACGTTAGCTGAAGTTCTAACGCATGTTGAGGGGTGGGTGGGGGGGGTGAAGACGGATTTTGTGCGTGTGTGTGTGGAAGCCGTGGATGGCCGTATGCAGGCCGGTGGCGGCCACGCGAACCTGTTGCGCCGGGCGCCATCAAGCACGAAGCCGCAGAGCTGCAGGTGCTGTGTCGCGGTGAAGCACGAGATGCATGCACGCGCTGGGCTTCTCGGGTTGTCGCTGTGCGCCTCTGCGCGACGACGCCGGCGCGCCGCTGACGCCGCGTGGCCGCCTGGGCAAGCCGCAGCTGAACGCGCGGCTGCAGGCGCGCCAGTGGAGCGAGCGCGTGATCGCGGGCGCGAGTTGCGCGAGACGCTGGGCGTGGCCGGCCGGCGGCGTGCGCGCCACGTGCAGCTGCTGGTGACGCGCGCGCGTTGGTGCGCGAGGTGCGCGCCGCCACTTCGCCTGCGGAGCGGCTCGAGGGCGCCGAGCTGGAGGGGACCAGGGCGAGACGGCACCGCGCTCACCCACTGGAGAAAGCGGCTCTTTCGAAGTGCGACGAAAACGGCTGCGCTTTGCGATGGCGCCGCTTTAGGCAACCGCCCCGCCCTCCCCTTCCCTTCCCCAATCCCTTTCCGTTCCTCTTGACTTTCAATTCGTCTTGGGTCTTTTTTCTTCTCCTTTGCTTTTTCCCTTCCTTTTTCTGTATTTATTTCCTTTTTTCTAATCTTGGGGCCTTAATTCGCCATTGTTACCTTTCCTTTCTTTTTTTTTCTGTGTGTGTGTGGTGGTG